>VUQH01067801.1:0-13495 GCA_015106775.1 Etroplus canarensis
CAAAGTCAGAGAGGCAAGGCTGAGATGGGTTGTACATGTTCAGAGGAGGGATAGTGGATATATTGGACAAAGGATGTTGAAGATGGAGCTGCCAGGCAGGAGGAGAAGAGGAAGACCACAGAGAAGATTCATGGATGTAGTGAAGGAGGACATGCAGAGGGTTGGTGTGAGGGAAGAGGATGAAAGGGATAGAGTGAGATGGAGGCAGATGATCCGCTGTGGCGACCCCTAACAGGAGCAGCCGAAAGAAGAAGAAGAAGAAGAAGAAGAAGAAGACTTTCCAATAAGCGCTAATGACTGGTTGTTGAAACACACCAGATGCATTGAAGTTACTGTACCTTGTCTGTCAGAGTTGGGAAGAGGTCCACTCTGAGGAACCTGACAACCACGCCAGGCACAACACTCACCACAGTGGTGAGCAGAATAACCAACCACACGCGCTTCTCTGACAGACAGTTACGGGCGGTGCCTGAAAAGAAATAAATAGAAATTTTATTTTCACATATCTGTCATTTCCTTGTGTGTATCACACTGAACCAAACTCACCAATAAATGGGAAGTTACTTGGAAAAATGCCAAATAAGCCATCACTTTGCATCGCAAATAATATGGCGAAGTACACCATCAGACTCCCCCATATGAAGAGATGATTGACTGCGGTCCAGTAATGTGTGTCAAGTCCAATCTAGGAGTAGACACACCTGATTATAATGTGACACTTTTTATTTAGCAGGCGCGTCTCAGTCTGGTTTGTTGTGTTTGTAGTCTCACCTGAACACTTACGACAATGACCAAGGATGTTGCTATGGTGACAGCAAATGCCTGTTGGTCTGAAAACGAGGAGCCATTTTCTTTTACCATGACAGAGAAGGCTCCATAGGGAATAAAGAAAAGCAGGAATGATGTGGCCATCCCCTGCAGTGTGCACAGGAAAAACTGACGCTTGTTGAAGAGAAGGTTTTGTTGGCCTGGTTTGTACAGACTCGGGTAGCGAAGGCTGTTCTGGTCATTGACATCCTTTAGGAAACAGGCAAAACATAAGTATGAAGTAATAAACAGTTCTTAAAAATAAGAAATAAAATAAGTGATGATCAGGGAAAATGCTCTGCTGCAGTTTTATGAACGATGGTCAGTTCAAGATAACAGATGATACATTATAGGTAGTATACATGGGGTTAGTTAAATTTAGTCACAAGCCTACTTTAGGGTTAGACTTTTATGTGCATTTGGTAGGTTTATTTCTCATTAAAGTAAATAAGTTCAGTAGTAATAAAATATTCACCTGTATGACTTCTCAGAATCTTTAAAAGAAAAAACGAAATAAAACTATAAGATGGCTCAGGAGCTACAGTTAGAGATGACTGAAATAACTGCTTTAACTGTTGGTGGATATTTTAGGAATAAAAATGTAGCATGAAATATAATTCTGGTATGCTTTAACTGTGGAAAATCTAATTTAATATTACCTGATCAAAAACTCCCATTGCCAGTACAGGCAAAGATGTATAGACAATGTTGAACAAGGTGATGAACCACTGATCGTACACAGTCTGTGAAAGGAGGGCAGTTGTGGTGGAAATTTTATTAGACCAGATTTTTAATCATGCAAACATTCTAAAGAGACAGATTTCTTAAGCACGAACATTTATTGCAGCTCAATATCAATAAAAACAGAGAAGAAAGAGAGGACAGAGGAGAGGAGCATAAAGGGACAATAAACAACAAGACAAACCACAAACAATGGGAGAGAGTAGTGGAATAGTTTCATAAGGACGCATGGGGAGTGAAAGGGAAGTGCTTAGTGCATCATGGGAGCTCCAAAAGTTGCCTTAGCCTATATATAGTCTAGCTATAGCATAAATACATAATGGTTCAAGGTTGCCTGATCCAGCCCCAACTTTAAGCTTCATCAAAAAGGAAAAGTTTAAACCTAATCTTAAAATAGGAGTAGTGTCTGCCTCACATAACACAAACTGGGGGCTGGTTCTACAGGAGAGGAGCCCAATTCCGAAAACTCTAGGATACACAATCAAGCATACTGTATCTGCTGGGGTATGAAGAGAAGGACTAAATTTTGAATTTAACAGGGAGCAAGTAGAGGTGAAATATGATCTCTCTTTTTGTGCCCAGTTCTGATGGCTGTCCTCCAGTTTACTTTCCAGTTCAGGTGAACATAATACCTTCATGCTTAGCCTAAAAGAAACAATGAGGACTCATTCTTTCTTCCTAAATTAGATTATAGATAGGGCTGACAACCCTTGTGGCCTACACAGACTCAAATATGAGACACCTGTGCAGAAGTCCTGAGGTGAGCTGCAGGGCTGGCATACCATATTTAAAAAAAAAAGAAGTTCAAGTTCCAGTTTGACCTCTTAAATAGAG
Source organism: Etroplus canarensis (assembly GCA_015106775.1). Lineage (NCBI taxonomy): Eukaryota > Metazoa > Chordata > Actinopteri > Cichliformes > Cichlidae > Etroplus > Etroplus canarensis. Next base: position 2,383 of record VUQH01067801.1, read on the forward strand.
AGACACGCTTCTAAACAGCTAACATACATAACTGATTTAACACAAAAATCTTTCAAAAAGCATTCATACATTCCAGTTTTCTTACCTGTGCTGAGAACCCACAGAAGAAACCATACCAGAAGTGTACCAGGGTGAAGGCAAAGTTCTTGTAGAAGAAGTATCTCAGGAAATTACACATGCGGAAGTAAGACCAGCGTCCATGTACCAGCAACAGCCTCTGCAGGTACCAAAACTGAGCGAAGGAGTAATCTGATGCCAGAACAGCTTGCATCCCCTCCTGTCCACTGATCCCAACGCCAATGTGAGCAGCTAAGTAAGAAATACAGTGTGTGGGTTACTGTCTTTTGAAACTAAAATATTAACAATCATTAAGGCCTTTGCCTGTGATCCAAATGTTACTTTAAAACTGGCTGACATGTTGAGATGGTAAGAAAACTCTGGAAATATATTCAGAGGTGTTGTTAAGTAACTATCTGGGGTGTGTCCAAATTAAATGAACATGTACTTACGATTATGTGGTGATGACAAGTGTTGGGGTGGGGGGGGGCGTTGTAAATGGTATGCTACTGTACCATCTTTCAGAGATCATTCAAAATTGATCCTTAACTCTAAGAGGACAAGTGGACCCAAACCATGCCAGCAAAATGGAGGTCAAGGGTTCAGTTTTCCCTTTTTTAATTTGTCACAGATCTCTATATGTTTACAGGAGCAGAGACTGTATACCGCTGCCAAAGCTGAAAATTTCCTCCACAGTATACATGAATTCCCTGGATGAAGAAGGATATCTGGATCCAGATCAGTTTATACTTCATTAAGAACATGAAGATTGTGTCTCAGAAGATTTCTTTCCAAATATGTATTATTTGTAAATTTTATGCTTCACTTTGTAAATTCATTATAGTAGTAATACTGTTCAAAGACTTCAGGATCAGAATCAGAATACTTTATCAATACCGGGGGGGGGATGACTTACTTTTGATCATGCTGACATCATTGGCTCCGTCTCCTATGGCCAGTGTGACTGCCCTCTTGTGCCTCTTCACCAGCTCCACCACCTGAGCTTTCTGCATTGGAGTGACCCGGCAGCAGATGACCGTCTTACACAAACATGCCAAATCCAGCAAGATGTGCTCCAGCTGGGGCTCCAGAGCATGAGCCTGAAGGGCAAACACCCACATCACACCTGTTAAACCTATCATTATCATGCTATAACATTAATCCCCTGCAGAGGCAACACTACGCAACAGTTGAGCACTACACTTCCAGAGACCTGCATGCATTATGCATTCTGCCCAGGGCACAGAGAGGGAGCAGCTCCTCCGCAAAATGATGTTAATGAAAACCTGTAACAGAGCCCAGGGCCCTCTGCAGCAGAGCAGCTCTCTGCTTACTGTTCAGTCAGCAGCAGGTAGAGACACAGCAGACACAATAGACAACACAACAACCATTTAACTAACAGTGCAAAACCTGCAGGCATCAGTACTAAAGTAAAAACAAGCATGGAAAAAGTAAGCACTGCCGGAGAAATTAGCATTTAATTAAAGGCAATGTCTATGATAACCTTTTTATTATTATCTTACCAGACTGTGTCCACTGATGACTAAGGCATACTCTGCAATTATAGCTTCTTCAAACACAGAATCATCTGCAAACACATCTGTCTTCTCAACATCTCCTGCACTGCTCACTCGACTCAGGCCAAGGATGTGCTCTTTGGCACTCCTGAGGAGAGAGGAAAAACAGAAAACATCCATGCTCACGGTAGTTATAAAATGAATCATACCAGAATTCTCTTCGAGAAGATAAAACATTAGGTTTTAAGAGTTTAAATACACAGGTTTTCCACCAGTGGGACAATAAATATGGCAGCATAGGAGAGTTCATCTGGGACATGCAGTTACTGTGAGAAAATCATCCTGTTGTTTGAGTATAAAATGTAAACATATATAAAATGTCACCTGAGCTGCTGCTGCACCTCCTGCAGTGTGTTGCCAGAGATAACAAACACCTCATTCATGTCATCTCGCAGCATGTTGCAGGAGTAGCCAATGTTCATTGCTGTCTCTAATACAATTAAACACAGTTTACAGCTGTGTAGCTTTCCACAGTTAACCAGATATTAAACAAACAGTGTTTCTGGTCAGGAGATCATTCATTTCACACTTACCTAGTTTATCTCCTGTAAGGACCCAGATCTTGATGTCAGCCAGATTTAGACAGGCAATAGTCTCTGGAACTCCTTCCTGAAGTTTGTCTTCAATTGCTGTGGCTCCTAGAAGCTTCAACAAAGTCAGCAGTGAGTCAGCAGTCACTGAATGGGATTGATTGCTTTAAGAGTGTAAACAAAAAGATGTCAATTTTACCTTCATGCCCTGCTCGATCTCATTGTAGAGAAGAGACAGCTGATCTTCACGATTCTCTATTACAGTGCTTGCAAAGAGAAGCCTCTTCATCCAAACTTTGAAATAATCTTCATCAAGGTCTTTGTAAGCCAAAACTAATGTCCGAAGACCTTCTCCTGCAAATTCCTATAAAGAAAATTATTGAAAAACAAACACCTGAAAGAGCATGTATGACAAAAGTGTAATGAATTTGGCAACTTTTGTGAAAATATAAAAATAATTTTTTATTCATGAGTGTGAAAAACGACATGACACACTTAAATAGCATAAATTTTGGTAGAGATGCTTGTATTATCTGTGTTAACACTGCCTCAGACTGCTGTGGGAGTCCTAAAAATGCCAGTGTCTAATTTATTTAGATGCATAGTCATGTTATCCAATAAGATAATCCTTACACTGAGGTGTTCTGAGGTAGCAAACATGAGATCTTCACTGAATGGATCCAGACGGTCAAAAATAATTGTGTCAGCGCCTTTGGAATAGAGTTTAATCTGGCCCTCTGGGTTTCTCACTTTATAACAAAACAAAACAAGAGGAGAAAAGATTACATTTTAATCAAATCTGATGAGCATATGGAATAACAAATACATGGATCATAGACTGCAAAGAAAGGGATGTGCAGAGACTGTAATTCTGGTGACTGTATTTTCCTTAAGTATTACTAAAATGATAGAATACAAAATTATCAGACAGAATTTGTTGTTGCATGTAGTTATTTTGATATTGCCCACAAATGACCATCAGAGCATTGCTGTAATAAGTGAAGACCTAACCAATGACACTCATTCTCTTGCGCACGTTGTTGAAGTCCAATATGGCCAGAAGCTGGTAGGTGACAGCTCGTCCCATCTCACACAGTGTGATGGTTTCTGGAGTTCGGGCCCGGAAGACAAATCCAAAGTTTCTTGCTGCAGTGACCAGTGCTCCCTCATCAGGTGACTGGGCCTGGTACACCAAATTACCTTCATTTTAACATAAACATTAATAAGAAAACACCTCGTCCAATCCAATATAATTATTTGGATTATTGTTGATACAGCAACTGTATCATAAACAAAGTTTACCTTCACTCTTCTCCTCTGGCATGACAGTATGGCACAAAGCCAGCAGTCTGAAAAACTCCTGCACTGCAGGATCCTCCATTTTAATGGCTTCAACCAGGCTGCTGTCATAAAACTTAAACCTTCTGTCGCAGAGAGGGTTGAAGGAAAAGTCTACACAGGCTGTTTTCTGAGGACACATTAAACCACCAGCATAGTGACAGTTATATTTGTTTTGCTCGAAGGTGAAGAATCTCTGCCTAAATCTGCTTACCTCTGTAATTTCAACCTTCTGGTCAAATTCATCATAGACATCACCTAAAAAAGTAATGATTGATTTACTATCTTGTTACAAAATCAGATAGAACATTTGCCTTGTGATTGGACCTGACTGTATAGTGAGGTAAATATGTGTGTTTTTCTGGTTCATTCTGACCCCAAATGTTCTGACTTAACCTCTTCTTTCAGCTATTCTCTTTAGGGGTCACCACAGTGGATAATCTACCTCCATTTCACCCTATCTTTCTCCAAACCATACATTATAGCAGGCCTCACTACCATCTTGTAAATGCTCCCTTTCATTCTTGCTGCTACCCTTCTGTCACAAAGCACCCCTCGTCTCCACCCACTCCACCCTGCCTGCACTCTCTTCTTTACCTCTCTTGAGCACTGTCCATTGCTTCAGATGGTTGACCCCAGGTATTTAAACTCTTCCATCTTTACACTACTCCTGAATTCTACTACACTGAATTTGATAATATCATGCATTTATGATTTTAGAGTGAATAAATAACTAAAAACACACATTTATGATCACAGACCAACCATCCTGAATCTGTATACTAAAACAATGCAACACAAGTCTGATTGTTAGGTTGGGTTTTCAGGCACAAAATTTTTTTCTTTGGTAGAAATACACCTATAAACACAACCACATCAGCATGGTGCTCCGTTATTTCATGTAAAAATCACATAGGAAAATTTGGCACAGTGCATAATTACACATTTTAAAATTAATTTGTGTTTTTGTCCATATGATTACGTGCTCGGTATTGTCTGTGCCAAAAGATAACCCCAAATTAATTCAGAGGCTAATTAAAGCTCCATACCATATGTTTGTCCATTAATGGAGCACTTGCTGAAGACCATGGTGTTCTGGGTGAGAGTGCCTGTCTTGTCAGAGAAGATGAACTCCACTTGACCCAACTCCTCATTTAGGGTGGTAGTACGAGCTTCAGCTGCAGTGCCCATCGGACTGTAGTACATCTTCCGGTCCCAGTTAATGAAGAAACTGTGACCAAGTCGCAGGACTTCCACACTGAAGGAAAGTTTAACCATTCAATTTACTAAACAATACAACTATTCAGGTAACTTGCAAGAAAACTTGATTGGCTTAATTTGAATGTGAATTGCATAATGATTAAATATGTGCATATTACAATTTTATAACAGCATAAATTACCCTCATTGTCTTTACCTGACATATAGTGAGATGGGCACAACAGTGTTGAGGATGATGATGTAGGACCAAAAGGTGAGAAAGCCAGAGAAAACTGCACTAATCTGGAATTCGTCCCACGGCAAAAACACCGTGAAATTTTTGCCAACATAAGTCTCCCAAATAGTGTGTCCAATTGCCAAAATAATTCCCATACATATGAGAAGGGCAAAGATCTGTTAAAAAAAAGTATATATTTTTGTTTTCAAAGGTGTTTCAAATACAGTGATGGATTACATGAGCTTATCCATAATAAAGAGACAAAAAGTGACATTTAAAACCACTGAAAACCCAGTCAGGATTATCAGTCCATGCTAGCATTGTAAAATACACAGAATGACTATAACATCACAAACTGAATCAAAAGATGGATGTAGCTACCGTGATGTCACCCAATAGTTAGAGGGGTCCCGTGAGCTTGGTAAAACTGGATGTGACAAGAGAGGGACAGATCTAACTGAGGAACTCAGCAGTTTGTCAGTCACAGAGCAGGCCCACAATAAAGCATTCTCTCCATCATTAGAGACTTTTTGACTCCAATGGGGACCAAAATTTACAAAAGCATCGTGTTGTACTCAGTAAGAGTTCAAACTACACATCAGGAAAGTGTTCACTGAGGTCACAGACAAGTTGCAGGGCCGCTTTCCCATTGATTTCTATACAGTCTGACTCCAGTGGAGTCACCTCCTGTTGGCCATTCAGAAGAATGCACATTTAAGACACTTCAGAAGGGACATCCATCTGTAATCTACAGTTTATGCATATTATGCTGCAGTAAGCCAAATTAGTTGAAATATCTTGTGACAAGAGTCCATGCTTATGTTTTCCTGCTCTCCTCCGCTTCACCATGTTTTTATCACGCAATAGCACAATCAACTTACCCACAAAACCAAAGTGTTCATGAGCTTATCAATACTGGTCCTTTTAAATTTGGTCCTTCCACAGTTCTGCATCAGTTTGGTTTGTGATCCTGTTGGATGAAAGCAAAAACAACCCACATTAACAACAAGACTGGTCATGACCTGGTTATAGAGGCCAAGAAGAAAAAATACAGACACAGCTAATGGATCTGGACAATGAAAAACGACTAATACCAGCAAAGATGACCATTCCAAAGCACCACTCAGTGTTTCTGAGTACACATCCCCGCAGAAGCATTTTCTCATTATCCAGAGGATATTTATTGCCTCTCCAGTATAATGTTCCAATGAACTTATCTAGCTTGTTGTTTGGGGGCTCACAAATGACTTCTCCTGAGAAACAAATGATGAAAAAGGAAATGATTCATCATTCCTCACTGCTTAAACTGTCAAAAACAGTACACAAAATACAGATGTCACTCTGAAAAGTGTGTCCAGACAAATCAAAGAATGATTTTTTACAGAAATATCAAAATAAACAAAAACTTGACATCTCACCATCAAAGTCCATCAGTTTTGAAATATCTCCCAAATCTGAGGTGACAGTCAAAGCCTGACGAACTTTTAGATTGGTCTCTCTGGAGAAAAATGGAAAAGACAGATGTGAAAACGTAAGAGCCAAACGTTAAATTTAATATACGCATGACAATTTGATCTCTCCATCATGTATTGTAATACATCTTTCTTCAGTCTTACTTTTACATAACTAATGCAGAACTTACCCATCCAGCTCTGCAGTCTCGACATAGCAGAGTCCATAAGGCTCACTGCTACAGAGAAGGAGGATGTCTGCCTGTGTGTAAATCCAATATGAATTACTCAGTGGTGAAAAAATGGAAATAAATCAATCTCTGCATCGCTGAATCTGCAACAGCACTCAGCAGCCCCCTGATTCTCCCAAAAGAATCCTTTACTGTTAAACATCTATAGCTATTCTATTTACCTTGTCTTAACAAAAAAAATCTGTGCTATCTAAAAATACTGCAACTAAATCATAAAGTAACAAGAAATGATCAATTTACAAAGTACAGTGTAGTAGCACAATTTACTCACAGCAACAAACTGATTATTCTCTAGTTTGATGATATCCCCTACTCGAACATGCATCCATTTTTCATTCTGCAGACTTGGAAACAAAACACAAAAGCATATAAATTAGACTGCAGCTCCTGTGCAGAGCATCCACAGGAGAAAGACAGGTGAAAAATTATAAAGTACCTTCCTCTGATGAGAACCTGCGACTGCCGATTGTTGACTTGCTGGTCGCTCTTGTGTCGGAACTGAAATGTTTTAAAAAAGATATTAAAAACTTGACCAAAGAAAATAAAATCTGAGAAGAATTGTAAAGATTAAATAGTGAAACTAACATAGTCATCTGTGGCATCCTTAACAGCTGTGATTACCAGCACAAAAACCAAAGGCACGATGGTTGTGAACCAGGACAGGGATGATATTTCTGGAATTAGCTTTGGAAAAGTTTGCATTAACCCCCTGGTTACATTTTCAGATACATTCCATGAACTAAATGAGATTGCAAGCCTACAAACAGCAGCAGTTTTTCCTACCTGCAGTATTAAGAGCACTGAGAAGTAAGCGTTTGCCACCCTCTGGAATTGCTCAAACAAGTTGATGGGCAGGAAGGTGAAGATATTGTACTTTGAGGTTTTGATACGATTATCCTGAAGAACCACACATTTAGAAGCAGCACAGGTGAAATACCACAGCCGACACTTACAGCAAATTTAATACAACTATGAGGTCAACTTACAGCATAACAGAACTTGTCATTGTAGTCCCGTGCATTGGCTTTCACACGGCGTTCCTTCTCTATGAATCGAACATCACAAGGGAAAGAAAAATTTTAAAATCATCAGAGCAAATTTAAGATTTTACCTTTTTCTAATATTTACTATTGGGCATCCTGTCCTCTCAGCCTATTTCCAGCATAAAATCTTAAAAACTTTATTTCTCTCTCTCTCTAAATGCACTGATATTTATATTCCTAATTACCTCTGGAAATAGTGGTAAGATCCTAAAGCAAGCTTGACTAGCTTAGGGAAAAGTATCAGCTCTGTGTGTTTTATCTCCTGTTATTCTCAAAGTAAACATAGTAATTTCTCTGAGACTGATTTTTTTTTGGTTATTGTTTCTAAGTGGGCGTTTAGAGCAAAGATCAAGATCAAGAATTTTTTATTGTCATTATGCATCCACATAATGAAATTTCTCTTGGCAGCTCTCATCTTAAAGAATTTAAAAAACCACACAATAATTAACATTCTGCTTAACTAATAATAGAATAAAATTGCCCATTGGGAACAAATAAAATGATTTGAGTTGAGTTGAGTAATAATAGGGTAAATAACAAGCGCGTGCAATACAGCAGCAGCAGCAGCAGCAGAAATGTCCATGAAAACAGTGTGAACACAGTTCACAAGAGGCACCAATTCTCTGATCTTCAAATAAAATGGTGATTTAATTCTCAAGAGTCAAACTGAAGATTATTTTGGACAGTAAAATATTCCTCTGGTGTGGTCATTATCAAAGATGAGGATGTTGAAATGAACATAATTCTTCAGAACTTGTTTGTTTAGCTAAACTTTGTCATTTCACAAGAGTATCACATAGGCAAACTAAATTTCCTTGTTAGGATGAAATGTCTGCCTTTTAGTTTTGTAAACCCGATTGTGGGCAACAAAACTTCTTTAAAAAAGATGTGGTCCAATACAATTATCAATTTAGTGTATCTACAATCATTACATGCCCTGTGTTTACAATGTACAAGAAAATGTTGTTCTTGACTTAGGACATGTTTTCTACAATTTCTCTGTTGACTTTAGTGCCTTCTTTGCTTATTACTTCAGGCTAAAGTTATTAGTCTAATTGCTTACACTTTGTTGGAAGTCATATCATAAAGTTGTACGGAACTTCAATTAAGGGTAGGACTTAACAGAGACAAATTTTTAATGCTGAAATCTGGAATATCAAAGATTATATCCTGACTATTAGTGCCTATTTCAAGCTCCAAAAACACTGGATCTTACATTTGTAACATTCAGCAAATTTCGTAGGCTGAATCACTGGTTTCTTCACAGTAAAATGTGCCTGAAGTAGAGTGCCCTTGCAGACTTATAGTTTCAAAAATCTTTTTCAAAAATGCATCTATACATTTGCTGGTCTTTAGGATGAGAAGATTGATCACCCTCATATCTGTACAGTTATTATAAAATTTGTTTGGAAACAGGAGAAGAGTGAGCAATAACTTCCCCCTGGGATTAATAAAGAATTCTGATTCTGATACCTTTGCTCTGACTAAATGAAGCCAAATCCACTTAAAAGGCCCTCTAAAGCTCATCAGTTAACATGTTATAACATGTTTGTCTGATCAGTAAAGCACACACTCCTTTCTTACAGAAAATGCTACTCTTTCCACACAGCATTTCAAATGTGATGCTTATGATTGGTACCTTATCTTTGTCTATGTGACGTCTATGTGGATAGGTGCATTAACCATGGCATCTTAAAAAGGCTGGGTTGGTAAAGCTCCAAATGATGTTTCTTTGTGTGTGTCTACTTCATTGGTCTCTTAAACACATCTCCCTGTGGCATGTTGACTCTGTCTCAGCCTGCCCTTCTTACCCAACAACTGAAGATTTCATCTCGCAACTGTACCATTCTTCTCATGGCTCATACATCCAGGTGAATTCATTAAGTGTCATTCTTATGCTTGCCCATGCTCTCTAATCAGTCTTAACAGGAAATACATTAACTCTCAAACAACAAAAAAACAGTCACCCGCAAGCCGCTGACACCATTTATCAAAGCACTCCTGAAGGAGCATGGTGATGGATGTTGTTTCCAAATGAGGTTAAAACAATGTTGAATTATGCATAAAACACCTGCACCAAGCTGCAGCATATAATAGAATAGACAATAGACAGTCTAACACAACAACTTGCATCATGCTGCTATCGCTTACTATGACAATTAATTATTAAGAAAGGCTACTATTGTTCAAAAGCTTTGTTCTGCTTAAGCATTTAATTAGCAAATGTTTAAATGCAATTATGCTTTTAACCATAAAGTAATCTCATTTCCTTCTTTTTTAGGTAACTTCAACATACTTGAAAGTAAATGCAAGTCTGAACAGCTTACGGAGAGATGATTCACTAATGCTTCAGTAAACATTTCAAACAATCATCCTGATGAGTCCTTCAGTAATACAGGAAGCATTAAGAAGATCTGTTTCAGTAGCTGTGAGACAGCTTTCTTTCTAAAAGGATCATAACACAATTTAAATCCCATCCGAAGCACAAGGAACTGTATCTTCTTTGCTCAGCACAAGGTCACCTTGTTTTGCGAGTGTAATATTGAGTAGAGGATGCTGCAGATGACAAACTTGCACACCACACACACGACATGTAAAACACAGACCGCACAGACGCACACCCACGGAGAGAAAGAGCGAGAAAGGCTTCTGTATGAAGTTTAATTTCATCCCTCGAAACCAGTGCACTGCACCACTAGAGGATGAGGAGAGTGTGCCTAAGAGAGGAAGGCACTAGAGCTTTTAAATAGAAAATTAACTGCCTGGATTGTAAATCTGTACAACTTGACATGCCTATAATCTTTCTATTTTGAAAATAAAATCACACTTTTAATACATCCTAAGTAGACAAGGCATCCTTTTTTTTGTAGCTACTCTAATATCATCAACTAAAAGAAAATAAAAATGACAACAGAATAAATATATATATATATTTTAATTGCTTACCAACATAAGGCTTTCTTCTCCAGAATGCTTCCATCTTCTCCTGGGACCTCCCGAGGGTTTCCCTAAAAGACACATGGAGAACCTACACTTACCAGACAGCAAAGGGAATACCCCAGCACTGCCAGAGGTGGAGGGATGAGCAATAAATGTGGCATGATGATATTACATAGGAGTAAAACACAAAGCAAAGTGGTGCCTTTCCCATCACAACGACACTTTGAAAGTACTTGTGCAAGTGGCAGAAGGTAAATCCCCACTGAATGTGTCTCCTTAGAGATCTCAGGTGAGCAGCACAAACTGGGAGTGTAACCCCCATATGAGGCGTGTACGTGGGTTCTTTGTTTTCCACAGAAATCCAGCAGCCTGTATTTATTGCAGTGCTCTTCGCATTTGCATTTAGAAGAAACAAAAACGGTCCAAATACATGTGAAGTGTCCCCTTGTTCTTACCTTGCGCAGGTTTGTCACAGGCGCAGTCTTGTG
>VUQH01067805.1:0-12522 GCA_015106775.1 Etroplus canarensis
TCTCTGACTCACACACACACACACACACACAATCTGCACTACCTCAGTTGCTGCTACAGCACTTTCTTTCTTTCGGCGCTAGTGTCTTGTTCTTGTGTTTTCTTTTTGCCTTTCTTGTGTACTGTTTCTGCATTGTAGGGTGTCCTTGGCATTGTTTACATTGCATTGCATTGTTGCAACTGTTGCACACATTGCACTTTATTTATTTATTTATTTATCTCTTTCTTAAAAAAATCTTTTAAACTTAAATTTTTCTAACTGTAGAAACAAAAACTAGGCCTGTCTCTGTCACATGTCATATGTTTACATGTTGTATGTTGCACCAGGTCCTGGAGAAACATTATTTCATTTCACTATGTTCTGCACCAGCTATATGTAGTCGAAATGACAATAAAGCTTTTTTGAATTTGAATTTGAATTTGAATTCAAACCTTGTTTGGCATTAACAACAGCACAAAAAATTGTGCACCAGGAGCTTCATGGCATGGGTTTCCATGGCTGTGCAGTTGCATGTAAGCCTTACATCACCAAACACAATGCCAAGAGTTTGATGGAGTAGCACACCAACACTTAACTCTGAAGCAGAAGAAGCATGCTCTATGGAGTGACAAATCCCACTTCTCTATATGGCAGTCTGATGGACAAGTCTGGGTTTTGCTGAATGCCAGGAAGAACATTACCTGGCTTGTGCCAACTGTAAAGTTTGGTGGAGGAGGTGCTATGGGGTTATTTCACTGGGGTTAGCTTTGGCTCCTACGTTCCAGCGAAGGGAAAATAATTAATACATCAGCTCACCAAAGCCTTTCAGACAACTCTATGCTTCCAACTTTGTGGGAGCATTTTGGTGAAGGCCCTATTCTGCTCCAGTATGACTGTGCCCCAGTGCTCAAAGCAAGGTCTCTAAACGCATAGTTGGATGAACTTGTTGTGGGAGAACATGACTGACCTGCACAGAGCCCTGAGCTCAACCAAATCCAACACATGAAGTGAATTAGAACAGAGACTGTGAGCCAGACCCTCTTGCCCAAAATCAGTGTCTTACTTCACACATGGTCTTCTGGATGAATGAGCAAAAATTCCCACATACCCACATGTGGGGATCTTGTAGAAAGCCTTCTCAGAAGAGTGAAAACTATTGCAGGTGCAAAGGGGGGGCCAACTCCATACTAATGAGTGTGGATTTAGAATGTGATGTCATAAAATCTCCTGTAGGTGTAATATGACACTTTTGTCCATATACTGTCTAAGCAAAAAGAAGCCAAAACTGAACAGAAGCCTGTGCACTGAAAGACAGGAGTGCCTAATTTGTAAATTAATGCCCTGCTTTCAATGGCATTTCTGTTTTGATATGCTGTCTTTTCTAATATGAAAGTAAACTGAATATTCATGCATCTGCAGGACTATGAAAAAGACAAAAAACAGCCATGAGGCCCCGTACCAGAAAAACCTGTGAAGTTTCCCCTGCTTTTGTTTTACTGAAAGAGAGAGAGAAAAGAGCCAGGAACTGAGAGGAGAGCCAAGCATACTGGTGAGTGCTTAAAACTCAAGGTCATTTAACCTCAAAACACTTTAAAACTTTTGTCTTTTACCTCAGTTGCAAGCTTAAACTGCCAGCAGTCTGTAGCTTTGCCTTCACTAGCTGTTAGTGAACTTACCATCAGCTTGGAGGTCTGATTAACAAAATCATCTGCTGTGTTGGTTGAGCTTCACCTCTGATTGAAATAGAACATGGTTCAGTATCAAAGTCATATGTGAATTGTTCATTGTCTAAAAAGTAAGTGTGCAGCCACTCTTAAGGCTATATGCATAAATTTCATGTGGCTTACCTTAAATGATCAGTATTAGCTGGCCTAAACATACATATTTGTTTGGGTTTTGGCCACTTCTATATTTTTTTCTAAAACTTGTTTCAGACCTTTTGGAGAAATCCACTTTCCATGTTCCCATTTCCCACTGCTGATTTAAAATATTGGCATGAATACCACTAATGAATGAAAAAATGGAAATTACAGTAACTCTAATATGAGGGTATAACTTTACAAAGACCAAATTTAGTCAAGTTCTTATAAATAAATACCTGATGAAAACAAAATTGCTGCTTGATGTCTCCTGAACACAGACAGTATGAATGGACATAGACTCTGGGTCTCTAAATGAAGCCAGTGCAGAAGTGCCTTAAAACTGGGCGACTCCTACCATTGCAAAAAAGCAGTCCAACTGGATAGACATCTAAATCAATGACCTCAGTAAATGTTTTCCTATTGAGGAAATACGCTGTGTCCACAGGCAGTGGTATTTGTACTGGCAGTATCTATTTTCTGTACAAATCCCTTAAAGCTCAGCTTGACACTGGTCAAATCCTTGGTGCAAATGTGCCCACAACAGACAGCTCTTCAGAGACACTTCTCTGTTACCAATCTACCAAAATCAAGGAGGAGAGAAACTGACCCCTGCTGGTTTTCATAACCACAATACACAATCAAGTTTCTGATCTTACTGAATACAGTATGGTGTTCACTTTGTGAATTATGGTTGCATCAGATGAGAAAGCAGGGTATGCTTTAGGGTGGGTCTACTTTGTAGATGACAAATTGCTGCTGTGTGAGCGTGCAGCGTCCTTATTTTCTCACCCTATCATTTCCAGTTTCAAACACCAACATGGCAACAGACAAAATACAGTCAAGGTTTTATAAAGAAATTTCACAAATAAGTTGGATGATGGCATCCATTGTTTAGATGCTCATGACAAGTTGAATTTGTCCTCGTTTTAAAAAAAAAAATCCCAGTACATACTAAAACACATGATACATGATGTACTTTACAATTTGCCTAAAATCCTGCTGTTACTTCTTGCAGCCAACAAGGACTGGAATCCTGTGGATTCTTCATGTTACCAGCCTGAGCATACACTGTCAGAGAGAACACTTTGCTCTCTCTGACAGGCCAGACAGTGAGTTACTTTTAACTTTACCTAATTGATCACATCAAGATCTGGTCACCTGTGGAAAGCCCTGCTGTAAAATGTCACCTTTCACATTGTGACAGTCTGAGAGGCAACGTTTTACAATGACTGACATTTTGCAAATGCTTTGTGTTATGTCAGTTACTGTCATAATACTGATTTTGTTTGGCATGCATGGCTGCTTGGCACAGCTTATTTGTGAAAGTTTTTGAACCAACCTAGGAGGCACCAAAATCAGAAATTCTCAAATTTGTCACCCAGGAATTTAATCAAACTCTGTAGTGCTTTACAATGCTTTGGGAAGTGGATTGGGTGCAACACTGAGCAGTTTGCTATTATTCTTTATCCAGTCTTAGCTTTTAAGGATTAAGTATTGTTGCCTCCGTATAACATTTTTCTTTGTAGAAATGCTATTCAAAAAGCATTTAGAGTAACATGTAAAAGTAAAGGTCTCCTCTAAAACAGTCTTGTCTATCATCTGGATGATGTGATATTGATGAACAAATGGCCGGATTACTCCACAAAAGTGAAAGCTCTGGATTTTGTATTGCTTTTAACTGCACAGTTCAAATTTAAAATAAATAAAAACATAAATATGACAGGGCAATGACTTTTTTTTCCAATATTAACACTTTTTTGTTGCTTTGATCATGAAAAAAATCTAACAAAGTCAAGCACAATGACTTGTCAGAATAACAAATGACAGAAAAACATAATCTTTACCCGCAAGAAAAATCTTAACACAAAATCAATTTTAAATAACTGATCATTTTGTCTTCAGGAAATGAGTACATCTGTAATTCCTCCCTAGCTGTATCTTAGCAGATCATGTTGATTTTGTCTATTTCTCCAACAACCTGAAGCCAGTTTTTACAGCTGTATTATTTGGGCCTGCATGTTGAAGTCACTGACATTTGGATTGTGTGGGTTATTTTGTTTTTTAGATAACTCAGTCATCAGTCTTGGTTTAAAACTATTACGCTGATTTATGAAATGAAAAAATGTCAAACTCCAAATAGGATGAGAATGAGGTTGGTAACTTATTTTGTGTCTTAATCAACCAAACAACCAAGATACTGCTCAGAAACAAAGCTGGCATCAGTTTGTATTCCACTGGTGATGCTGAGCCTGAAAAAATGAGATGTTCCCCTAAATACCTGATCTTTTTCTTTTGTTCTGATGTCATTGCACATCGATTTCATGTCAAAAGCTTAAAATATTCAAGGTGTATTTTGGGGGTTATTTATCTTTGCTTTGATGACAACATCAGAGAAGTCGGAAATACTTCAGAGGTGTGACAAAATGCTGAAGACCTTACAACCTAAATATAAACCAGTGAGACAAATATCTCAAACTAAAAAACTCTTTAAAGTGTTTTCTCACACAGACTTAATTTGTTGTATAAAAAATTGAACTCACATAAGGTTGTGCTATCTAAATAAATGTATTGTGCCTACAGTTGTACACCTGCAAGCTGTTTCCAATCCACTGTTGTCCCGGTTTCTCATTTCATGATGTATCCAACTTAATTGTCATATCTTGTCATGTAATGGTGGAGGCTGACACAAATGCAGATTCTCAATAGGCTGAATAACAGAAAACAAAGTTATAATAAGGTCAGTGTAACAGTCCAGTAATGCAAGATGTGTAGTGAGGACACCAGGGAGCACACACGGTAGGACAAGACACCAAGCCAAAGACTGAGTGGAAAGATTGTCCTACATATATACATGAGGTAACCAGGGAAGTGGAAATGGGAGGCACAGGTGAGAACAATCAAGACAACATTGCAGGAGAGGAGGTAAAAAGCCACAAGACACAAGAGACTACCACAGTAAAACAGAAAATATAACTGGCAACACAGAAACAAGAGGGAATTTGACAGAGGGGGAAAGCCCTGGAGGATGAAAAACTGAGGGAATTAATAAAACACCATAAATGCAATCAATAGCTAAGACTAAGATAAAAATAAGAACTGCAGGCCCAAAACAGATGAGTGATGGAATCTTAGCTAGGAATGAAACCAATAAAAAAACCACCTACAAGAATTATAAAACTTTAAACACAACAAAATGTCAGGAAATCTAAGAAGAAACTCAAATTCAAAAATGTATAAGAGCATTAAAAACACAAAATATTGGGATCATGACATATCCGTTGACTGATGCTTCCTCTCCTCTGCGCTGGGTCTTGCTGCTGCTCTACACATTTGCCATGCGCAACTCAAGACAAGTGAATAGTGTTGTCAGCTTATTTCATGCTACTTGGCTTTGACAAAGGATTTAGATTATGTGAGAAATACAAGCAATAATCAGAAAATCTCTTTTCTCCTTTTTTCTTTTTTAATTGAAGCCCTGTGTTTTACATTGGTGCAGTGGGTTCTGAGGCTTTTAATGCACCATGGGGAGATGGGCAGGCTTTAATGTTGCTACTGTTGTTCAGGGTATATTTAGTGCTGCATATGTGCCATAAAACAGAACACAGTGAGCCTATAGATTGTATATAAAACTGAGCCAGTGTGGGTGTGTGTGTTTCTATGTGCTGTGCTGTGCAGCCATGCACCAACTAACTGCCTCATGTGACTGCTGCAGAGGGAACTCTTATCTGTGTCTCTCCTCCCACATTCTACTCCTGCTGTCAACCATTTCTGTCCCTTCTTTTGCCACTGTGCTCTCATATTTGCTTCCCATGTTCCCTTTAACGGGTTTCTCATTCGCTTTCTCTTTCTGTATCTTTTCTTGTTCCTCGAATTCTATTTCAACCATTTCTGCTTTTCTCCTAACCCCACTGGGGACACTCTGCCCATTTTCTGCTCTCTAATCCCTGCATTTTTTTGTACACTATATGGCAAAAACTACTGCCATAACTGCCAAGGAGTACTGTGACTCAAATACTACTGATAATTTATGTGAAGCTCTCATCACAAAATAATGTGCATTCATGTCTTGGCGAAACAGCTTCCACTGCTCTGTAAGGCTGTCCCCGAGGGAACCTGGTTTCATGGATTTGCTCCCACTGAGCCACTGAATAGGTCGGCCATCCTAATGTTGGCTTGAGTCCCCAATAATCTTGCATTTGAGCCCAAAGTTTTTTGATAAGGTTAACAAATTTCCTTTCTTACAAAGAGGAAACCATTTATCCATGGCTCTGACATTCCATTGGTTTGTCACATTGCCACAGGAATGGTCCTTCCTTTAACTCCTGATTTAAAGTTAGAAATACTCTCCTGTTTTAAATATGATTTAGATACATAGAGTCCCCTCATCCTTCATCCTGCATCCTCATCTCGCCACCTCCTCTTTCGGTCCAGTGAGTCAGTTAGTGTGTGTTTGTGTGCCTATATTAATACGTACATTTTTGTGTGAGTCATTGCCATTGTTAGTGTGTGAGTTGTGTACCAGCCCTTTGGGGGCCTGTGTTCACCGGAACAGATTAAGTCTGGTGCTGAGAAACACATAAATATACAGCGTGTTTGGAGCACTTAATCTGGGTCAGGCACGGTGGGAAAGAAAACTGGAAGGCAGTGATGTATAATATTCATTTTGGATATTATACATAAATATGTTGCTACTGATTCTACCAGTTACAAATAGGAGCTCAGTGATGATGCAAAGGTAATTAAACTCCCAATACATTTAAACCCTGGCAATTCACTTGGCAAAACAAAACAAACCACATTATTCAGCTTTTTTTCTTTTATGATTATTTCAGGAATTGTCTTACATGCAAGAAGTTCCTATGTATCAATCTATTGTATTAAAAAGAAAGAAAGAATAGGTCTTTTCTGTGTGCGCCAGCCATAAGGCAACTAAAACTGCTTGTCTCACTATTTCTAGACCTATTGTATAAGGAAAGGTCTATACAGGTGTTTTGGATGTAACTGAATACTCCAGTGACCTATATACACTGAAGTGATCTGTCATTTGCTTTGCCTTTTAAGGCTGAAGCGGGAAGGAGTTGTCTGACTGAATTTTAAAAAATTCTGCATGCAGGTTCCCACTTTTCAAAAGAGCAAATAAACATTGATGAGCAAGCACAACTTCAAGGAAGATTCATCACTACTTTTTTCAGTCAAAGTCCTCTAACTTAGGCCTGTGAGGCAAATTTAAAGTGCCAGATTTTACATGTGAATTCATTGTATTATTTCAGGCAAAACTGCAACATGTGTTCTTCACGGCACAGGCTGACAGGTTGAGTTAGAAATATTGTATCTCCTACAACCTAGTTCATGGTAGAAATACTTATATGTGAAAAAATGCTAGGAAAAAACTTTGCTTGAAATACTGTTTATGTTTTGATTGTTTTTATTATTTGTTGGCATGGAGTTTTCTCTTTGCATCTGTGGGCAGAATCATCCTATCAACGGATGAAATACGCTGTCCAGATATGCTTGGCAGAAGAAAGCTGTTAGCATGATGACTGTGTAAACAAAAATCAGTAACCATGATGACTTTATTTAACAGAGATCATTTTGGTTTGATTGGAATCTTTATCAGGGCTTCATGTTAAATACGACTGCAGGATTATTGTTTTTTTCCATCTAGAACCTTTTACTGCACAAATGTGCTGCTACAAATGCTAGCACAAATAAAACTGACCAAAATGGATAAGTGCAGATGCATTATATGGGCAAAAGTATTCGGCCACTTACACGTTACTCCTGCAGGAGCTTTTATGGCATCCTATTCTAAATCCACGGAACTAATATGGATATGCCCCTTCCCCCTTTCAGGTTTAGCTTTTCACCCAGAAGATCATTTGGGAGGTCAGATATAAATGTTGGGCAAGAGAGCCTGGCTAGCAAGCTGCATTCTAGTTCATTCTAAAGGTGTTGAATGGGTTTGAGATCAGGACTCTTTGCAGGTAATTCAAGTTCTTTCACAACAAACTCATCGAACCATGACATTACCTACCTTGCTTTGTGTAATGAGGCATAGTCATACTGAAATAGAAAAGGGCCTTCCAACAACTGTTCCCACAAAGTTGGAAGAGTAGAATTGTCCAATATGTCTTGCAAAGCCATAGCATTAAGATTTCCATCACTGGAACTAAGGGGCCCAGGCCAACCCCCAAAAAACAACTCCATAACATCATCACTCCTCAGTGTGGTAATCAGGTAATGTTCTTCCTGGCATTCACCAAAGCCAGACCAGTCCATCAGACCTCCAGATAGAAAAGTGGGAATTGTCACTCTACAGAACACACTTCCACAGTTGCCAGATAGAAAGGTGGTGGTGTGCTTTACATCACTCCATCTGACACTTGGTATTGTGCTTGGTGAAGTAAGGCTTGCATGCAGCTGCTCAACCATGGAAACTCATACCCTGAAGTTCCCAGTGCAGTTTTTTGTGCTGTTGCTAATGCCAGAGGCGGTTTAGAACTCTGCAGTCATTGAGTCAGCAGACTTTTATGAACCATGTGTCTCGACACACAGCAACCCCGCTCTGTAACTTTACGTGGCTTGCCACTTCATGGCTGAATTGGGGTTCCTAAATGCTTCCACTTAACAGTAATACCACAAACAGTTGATCATGGACTATCTAGCAGGGAATGTATTTCACAAACTGACTTGTTAGAACAGTGGCATCCTGTTACAGCATCATGCCCAAATTCATTGAGCTCTTTAGAATGACCCATTCTTTTACAAATATCAATATTTACAACTATCAAAATATAATATCAACTTGTAATATTATGCACTTTTTATCAAAGGGAATATATATCCGAGTCCAAAAGTACAGTTATGTAATTCTTATTAGTAAGTGAAAAATATCATCAAGTTTGATGTCTGACAGATTTTAACAGATACAATCAGCAGTTCATTTTTTACACCAATACACCATCTAGTGGACAACATTACAACTGTGTATAGCAACTGTCAATGTGAGTAGAGGCTTTTGTGTGTGTTTAAAAAAGTATAGCCATAACAGAACTCTGCTCTACTCGTAGCTATAGTTTATGATGCTATTCAGTGAGAAGATATGGAGGAAAAATGCATTTTCAGCACTATTCTTTCCATGTCAAACTGATAGCAGCTGTGACATGCTAATAATGGTTAAAGTGTGCATATATAAGAAGTTTTACGGGGAAGAAAAAGTTACGGGGGGATACTTTGTTGTGGTGACAAAAAAAATAAAATTTTGGTGGGACACCACTATTGTTCACTGTGCAATCTAACAAGAGACCTTTATGAACATTATAAACTTCATGACCTCATTGGGTTGTGTTCTACATTTTGACAAAATTCCTTTTGTGTTCTTGTTTTTTGTTTTTTAGATAATTCCAAGTCCAAGCCAACTTCCATCTTCAGGACTCTCCTCATCCATTGAGCACCCCTAGCCAAAGAATCAGAGTCAACCAAAATGTCGCTGTGCTCTTGAACCAACCTCAAACATCTCTGCTCCTTCAATACAAAAAAGCAACAGGGAGTTGAAACTGTTTTTTTGGTTTTTCGGAGCCCTGCTTATACCAGAGATCTACACAGATGAAGAAGACAAGTGAAACCTACTGAGGTCATGTACCACCTTAGTCCTCCATGTTCAACACTTGATTTTTAATGAAAAGAAATATAGGGGCAATGCAGTTCTGCTCTCATGTGCTGATGACTCCACCGCTTATATGAGAGCCATTTATTCCCGTACAGGATATGGTAGCTTTACCACAGGGGTAGTGGCATGCAACAATCCTTGGATTCACAGTCCTTTGCTAAAGCTAGGAACAATATCAACAAAACCATCCTCTCTTTTTTTCTGTCTCTTTTAAAGTAAAGAAAGCTTTGGGGGAATGGATTAACTTGCTGAAGAACTGCAGGTTTTTCTGGTACTAAAGATATCTTGCTAAGGTACTGAGAAAATTAAGAAACTGAAATGTCACTCTGAATGGATAAGACAATAATTGAGATGTAGCCGACACAGAAGGAGTGTGTTGGCATGCATTTCTTTCCACAGTTTGCTCTGTTTCTATCTACATTCCAGATCCAAACCTCTTCTTCACCTCTTTGCATTTCTTGAATGCTGATTCTTCTGT
Organism: Etroplus canarensis; assembly: GCA_015106775.1. Classification (NCBI taxonomy): domain Eukaryota; kingdom Metazoa; phylum Chordata; class Actinopteri; order Cichliformes; family Cichlidae; genus Etroplus; species Etroplus canarensis. Next base: position 9,989 of record VUQH01067805.1, read on the forward strand.
CTTTCCAAGCCCCGTCAAACAATCCACAACTTGCCGTGTCTTTAAAGAAGTGGATTTTTTTTTTTTTTTTAAGTAGGAATTTGGAATGCGTGGAACTTTATATCCAAGACCTTACACTGTTCATCATTACTTAAAAGAGGCCATAAAGACACTGGGAAAAGAGAGCAACACACTGGAATCTGGCCACGGGAATAAGAAGAGCATTTAGATTTATCGTGGGGTTTTTTTGTTTTGTTTTTTGTTATCTTTGGAAAATATTTATTTGGTATGCAGAATGAAATTGTACATGGTTGGATGTTTTCCAGCCATTGCAAAGCCATGAAGACAATATTAGCCTGCAGTGCTTGTGGCAATAGGGTATCTGCACGAAATTTGGCTCTTAGATGCTCCTTACACTCTTGCAGGTGGTTGTCATTTTTTGTGTTCTTTCAGTTTTTTTCTAATTTATTTTTATCTGCCTGATTTTATGTTGCAGGTTACCAATATCGCCTTAATCATTTTGAAATGTTTTATTTTCAAGTAAAAGTGGCACATTTTTATTACATCCTGTAAACACATTTCCATCATGTCCTTTTTATGTAATAATATCAGCTGGACCACTGGCCACAGAGAGATTAAGTTCTATTTTTTAAATTAACATTGTTTTGATAATTGTTTGTGATATTATTTTTCATTTATTTATTTTGTAATCTTTTGGTACCTTCATCAAGCCCCCTGTCGTTTTTCTGACTCTTATTTATTGTCAGTAATTATAAAAGCAATAGAGTAAGAGGTGATACAGTAAAGAGCACAATCAGGTGTCATTTTAAAAGTTGGTGGAGCAGAAATGTGTTGCCTCTGTCTGTTTGACTTACCACCGATGTCTGACTTAAAAGTACCACAAATTAACTCGTACTCTTGCTGTACTAACAGACCAGAGAGTGTGAGTTTGCCTAATAACCACGAGTCCGCCCAGACCTTTTCCTTCAACCAACAGTGAGACGTTGGTGTCGTCAATCAGCCAGTCACTGGATTGGAGTGCTACACTGCTTACATAAACCAGCTGGAGTCTGATCTAGAAGCACTGCAGGGGAGCACAGAGGCACTGAAAAGCAGACCAGTCACACACTGAGGCCAAACTGAACTTGATTTAGTCTCCTGTGGGGGTTTGTGTTTGAGGGGGATACTCTTCTGGCCCTTGAAAGTGGATGTTTACTAAGGAGCCTGTGAAAAGCTCAGCCGAGCTCCTTACACGCAAGTGTGTATCAGCATGTGTCTTCACTCTGTCAAATGTGCATGGCGCACATGAAAGCACACTCTAAATGGTGTCAAAAAGGAGGAGAAAAAAAAATCAGCGCTCATGTGACTGAAGAACCAAAATAACACTTGGTTGTGTCACAAAGTCACTTGCCTTTTTTTCACTTTTAATTTTCTATCGCTGGTGGCGTCCACGCCTGTACCCCAACCCCCAAAAACCTCTCTCTGAGACTGTCAGCTGTCAAGGAAACTTCTCAGGTCAGTGTTCTCCCTGCTGTTGCTCCTGCAGTGCATTGTGGGATCTGTGGTATGGTACTCAAAACATAACTCTTGTCAGGCCAACCGTTGTGAGGCCCTCAGCAAAACAAGTGAACCAACCAACTTCTGCTGTATATTGTCTGTGTGAACGCTCGCTGGGAACCTTCGCATGCCTCCCGGCGCAGAAAACCTCAGTCACCTCTATATCGTTCTGTTCCTAATGTTTGTATGTATGTGTGTGGGGGTTCTGTATGCGTGTATTTAACAACCATCATCCAATGTGGAGGGGTTTAAAAAAAACAAAAAAACAAGACAAACACAAGTTCAATCACAACAAATATGGTGGGCAGAAGAGGCGACCTCTCATCTCCAGTCGTTCTATGCAATGAATCATATTTGGAAAATCACAAGGAGGAAAAGGCAAGTGAAACACACAAATGGGAAAAAAGTCACACAGTCATTGTTTGTCATATATGAGTTGTATATCATGTTTGCTTTGTTTTGGTATTTGTTGTAGCTAAATATAAGAAGATTCTGTGAATTTGTGTATGAAATTGCTTACTCATAAGGGATGGATCTTTCTTTGTTTTTTCATGTTAACCTGGCATGTTTGGGGCACCTTTTTGCAACCAAAGATGTATTCATGGCAGCTGGGAACATGCACCTGAATGAACACACAGCAACACTGTTGGCTCAGATGCATCAAACTGTTCTCAATCAAATGTTTCTTGCAGTAGAAATGATTATAAAACACAAAAAGTAGAAAAATATTTTTTTATCCAATCAGTACTTCCAATTGAGGACAATCTAGTTTACTTGAAACCTCCTTAAAAATAGAATAACATTTTAAAGAAGGTGTTGAATGGAAGGAGAGAAAAAGCCTACTCAATAAACAATAGCACCATGTGCAGATTATCTTTAACAATAAGTAAATACAAATACCAGCAAAAGATCCCGGTTGTCATGAACGCATCCAAGCATCTATTGGCCATCTTGGTTTATTTTGCTTAAAAGTGGGGTTAACTGGGTAAACAGAAAAG
>VUQH01067806.1:0-17541 GCA_015106775.1 Etroplus canarensis
GAATGATAGACAAAAATATAGCCTGTCTCTCAGCATACAGAAACCAGTCCTGGCTGGTTATGTTGTCTTATAATTTGAACAAACAAGGTCATAACTTATACACAGTGAACTTTGAACAAAAAAATAGATCTTGTACTCTTAAGAAAATACATGATGTTCCAAAACAAGGTCAATTATGGTGGCACAGAACGGGTTTCAGAGTGTGAGAGACTCAGAGGAAAGATGCCTGATGTCCAGATTCGAAATTATTTCTAACACTACTATGTGGCAGACCATGTAAAGTTATAGAGCTGAGTGCTGAGGCATGTAAAAATGGCTAAATACTCTATTGATTAAAACTGCTGAGTTCCTGCGCACCTTTGGCATTAACATCAGTGCAAAAACTGTGTCAGGAGCTTCATAGCATTGCTGTCCATGTCTGAACAACTGCATGTAAGCCTTACATAACCAAGCATAATGGCAAGTGTCATGTGGAGTGATGTAAAGCACACCACCACTGGACTCTGGAGCAGTGGAGCAGTTTTTTTCTGTGGCGTGATTGAGTGCAGTGTGTCAACCGTGAAGTTTGATGGAGGAGGGATAATGCTACAGGGTTGTTTTCTGGGATTGCCCTGGGCCCCTTAATTCCAATGAAGGGAAATCTTAGTGCTTCAATTTACCAAAATATTTGAGACAAGTCTATGCTTCCAGCTTTGTGGGAACTGTTTGGGGAATGCCCTTCCAACATGACTGCCACAATGCACAAATGAAGGTCCATAAAGGTTTGGTTATATGACTTTGGTGTTGATGAACTTGTCTGGTCCACACAGAGCCCTGACCTCCACCCCATGAACTAGAATAGAGATTGAGCCAGTCCCTCTTGGGCAACATCAGAGTAAATATGAATGGGCAACAATTCCCACTGACACGCTCCAAAATCTTATAGAAGGACTTCCCACAAGAATGGAAGTTGTTATAGCTGCAAGGGAGGCAGTCTAATTCAGTATTAATGCCTATGGATTTAGAATGGGATGCCTTAAAAGCTCCTGTAAGTGTAATGTGTAGGTGTCCCAATACATTTTTAATGTAGTGCAGCATCATTTTTGACAGACATGGTAGGAATAGCAATCTTCTTATGTAGCTCTTAGCAAGAATGTCAAAATTTCTATTTATAAAATTTTAATTTTTTTCCCCTTAAAGTGCCTAATATTCATGTATCATTCTTTATTATTATTATTTATTATCACTAGACTAAAGAGACTTGTCTTTATAATTCAAGTGTTACAGAACAGGGCTCTTAACATAAGTGGTGTTGATAGGTGCACACTTCTAAGAAATGTGAAGTATGTTATGAATTGAAAAAAGGCTCTCGTACTTTGTCTTCCATTTTCTTACCAATTAGAGCAGTAGATGTGACATGTTACCCGCTCGGCTCTGGTAAATCCCCCTTCTCGCGATATGCTCAGTTGCTCCTGTGGCATGGAATTTGCTCACAGACAACTACCCTCACACTGCCGGGTACTTGAACTGGGTCACATTGTTTTTGATGCCCTGCTTCTCCACGCAACAATAGACTCTCTCTGCCTTGGTTCTGTAAGCCCTTTGCTAAGAGGCTAAAGTTGGCAGGCCAAACAAAGGGACGTCTCTCTGCTTGCCCCTCCACTCCTCCGCTGCCCATTAAATCTGTTGTCACTACAAATGTATTAAACACGCGGCCTCTTTCAGTCTGCTTTTTTTAATCTTTTTTTTTTTCTGTCCTCTCCATCTCCTTCACATTGATTTTATTATCCCTCAAAGCTCAAATGGATTTGTGCCTCAGCATGTGTGACTTCAGCCCTTCTCAGATATGCACTCCTTTCCATCGATCTGATGGCATCTGAATTCGGTAGCTTCATTTCTGAATGACCACCCTGCTCACTTTTCTGTAAAGGTCTTTGAATGCTGCAGCCCATCTGCCTTCCCAAAGCAGTCAACCGAGGAGGAACCTTATTGTCCATGATTGACCAGTGCACCGTCTGTGTTCCCGAGTATACAAGGGCATGCTTGAGTCTGAGTAACGTAAAAATCCAACTGAATGCAAGACATGCCTGCTGATTTGTTGTGATACTACACTACAAGAGCGCTAACTGTACGTGCCTTCTCCAGACAGACTCCATGCGTAACAAATAAAAAGTATACTAGCAAGTACACAGCTGTGGTTTCAAAAAGTGAGTGTTCACAAGTGATTATCACAGCTCAAAAGAACCAGTCTTGTCTCTCTCCCACTTTCCTGGCTATTCTCACTTTCAGTGAGTTTTTTTCTTTGGTTGTCAAAAAAACAAGAAAAAATGTTATTTTTAATTTTGAGCAATTAATGTGTTGAACAGAGTTGATTTTTGCGAACTAACTTGGTTTCGTCTTCTCTGATTTTTATTAACTATTAGTTTGTTAATTAGGTTTGTGAGTTTTTCCCATTTCTGGAACAAACCTGTACGTTCCAATTTTAATTTGGCCCTCTGCTGCTCCTGGCTTCCGAAAGCTGAAGACTTGGGGCTCAGCCAGTAGTTTTGTTTCTGAGGGGTACAAAGTTCAGCACTGAAAACAGAATCACAGCTGGTGCAACTTGTGTAGGACTTTGTCCAAAAACTGTGCTTAGTTTTTAATCCTTTATCTAATCTTCCTTCAGATGTGGTGGAAACAAATAGAGATGTGTGCGTGTGAAGGAGTTCTGGTTCTGACTGGTTTTATATGACACTTCAGTACCCATAAATGGATATGAGCATGGACACTGTGTGTTCATGAAGTGGTTATCGATGCAGTTTCTCTGTCACTGTAACCCCTGAACAGATGTCACTAAGACTTGAGGCACCAACTAAGCATCTTTAATATTAATGTCCTTTCTCCTCCACAGGGAGCTGACAAAGACCAGAAAGCACCGGATGGCACCAGTGCCTTTGAAGCTACCGAATCTGAGGCTATAAAGGCTCTGCTCAAGTGAGACACCACAGTGTGGGAGGTGGCTGGGCTGGTGTGTGAACGGGCACTCAGATGGATGCAGTGGTCCCCAGACAGAAGATGGACTTGCCCCTTTTACCCTCATCAACCTCTGTCTCAGCAATGCTTTTGTCTGTTTGTTGGAGGTTTATTTTGTCTGTCTGGTGATCTTCCTTTACATTGTAATTTTTTTTTTCTTTTTCCCCAAGTTTTTGGGATAGGATTCTCCTTCTTCTTTAGACCTTCTGTTTTTAGTCATTTAACAGAAGGACTTGTCAATTATGTCTCCCTTAGGGACCAAGCACTTGGGGAGTGCTCTTGAACCTGGATCTTAACACTGCTCATACTAGGAACAGACGCTATAACACAAACACAAAGCTTTCATAAACAGTAAATGCGCATCTCTTATTTGCAGTCGTGTTGTTAAAAAATAATGAAATTAAATGGTAATAGATCAATAGTGTGTTCATATTTTTACAACTTCACAGTTAAAAGTATTTTATGGCCAGGGTTTAATCTCATGAACAGTAATTGCACTGTACTATACTAGATTAAATAAGGTTAAGTTTCATTAGGTTTGGCCTCTTCCACTACATTAATTTCTTTAATAGATCAAACTGTCCCTCAAGTCCAAGCTTAAAGTTTTTGGAAAATTTTGGCTGAGGGAAGTGCAGAGGTCAGGTTTTTCTTTTCTACGTGGTGATGTACCACTTGCATATCAAATAGTGTTTTTTGACAAATTTTACATTATTAATGCATATAAGGTGTTCTCTATCCTTTGACCAATCACCATGCTGGCTAACTAGGAAGACTTGAATGTTGCAATTTTGAAATGTGTTACTAAATCCCTTTTGAAGCAATGTTAACAGCACATAATAGGATTAGATATTTAGAACTTTGTTCAGTTTGTCGCCCCTGGGTGAGATTTCACAGCAAAAAAAAAAAATACTTTTTCTTTTCTTGCATTGTCTTTGAGAATTTTGTAACTAATGGGCTTCAGGGGTTGTAAATGATGATGGGTTAATGGGGGTTAGATTTGAAAGTTGATGGTGGGGGTTGTTTGTATTCCCCTTGCCTTGGTTTTGGTTCAAATCCCCCCCTCCTCCCTTTTTTTGCTGCATGTCAAAACTGCCTCTGCTTTTATGCTATGAAGTGGTTACTGTCCTCTCGGTTGCTTTCAAATGAATACAACAATGCAATAGACAAAAAAAGCAAACAAAAAATGCTCACGCTGACTTTGTTGTGACAAAAGTCTGTAAAAACAGAAATAAAAATATTGGGGAAAAAAAAAAGAATCTGTCATCTGTACTCATTTTCCTTGAAAACTGAGAAGGGAAGGGAAAAGGCGAGGAACTGTCAGAAAGATGGTTAAGATTAATGATGGAGCAGCTGTAGAAAAATTTTCTGTTATCTACAGCAGACGCACATTTTCTGTGACAAACCATTATTCCCTTAAATTGATCATATTTGTACTGTGCTTTGCGGTGACCTTTACTTGGATAAGATGAGGGCATTACTGCGATTTTTATGCTGAAATCAGTCAAGATGGGATTTGTTTCTGACACCGCTGAGCTGCTTGTAACAGAATCTTGTGGAGGTGTTGACTTCAGCAGAATATTTTTGCCAAGAGGGATGCTCTTCAGAGACTTGTTGGTATGAAGGCCAGAGAGAGAGAGAGAGCGAGAGACCTTAGCAAAATTTTAACTTTAGTGTTACTTGCGTTATCTTGGATCTAGAAGAAGCATACTGTTGATTTCAGTCATATCAGGTTTTTACAGTATAATGCCCAGTAATCAGACAACAGTAACTAACACATGGACAGGTAAAATTACCTTTACTATCACCTCACCTCATATCTTAAATGCTGCACATCCTGAAATCTTTCTGGCCAGTACAGTCAGTAATGCAGAGCTGCAGGCTGTATTGTACAGTCTTTTAATTCAGGCTGAGACAGACCCCAGCCCCACTGCAACCCTGACTTGAATAATTGGTTAGGAGAATGGATGATAGAGTAGTAGACTTTCTCTAAACAAAGTAGGTTACTTTTAAATTTTTACCTTATGTTCTAAAAATGTACCTTCAGCTGCTCCCTTGTATTTTCCCCAAGGGGTCGCCGCAACGGATAAATCCACATTGGTAATTTGGCAGAGATGACCCTCAGATGCCCTTCCTGACACAGCCCTCCATTGTGAGAGCGGCTTGTGTCCCCATCTGGGATTGAACCAGAGACCTTTCGCTTGTAAGGCGGACGTGTAAACCATTTTCTAAAGTTAAAAAAAAAAACAGGAACTTTGCCTCTTCCTTATACCCAATGAGTCTGTAAGAACAGAAATGAATATATTGAAAAAAGTTTAACCAGCTGAATGTCTGCAGTCTATCATAGAGCCTTCATCGCTGCAGTTCTTCCCACAGCACCAGTTCTGCTTACCAAAAGCGGCCCACTGGGATGTTTGCATTCCACGCCTGGCCCCAATCCTTAATTTTTAGGTAACTAGAAATTACAATTAATATACTAATTTGCTAGTAAAACACACATTCAAGTCAACTTTACTGCACAATACTACATTTTTTGGGGCTTGATTTAGTTGCACCTACGGGAGGTTAAAGTACTGTTCTTGGAAAGAAGTCTGCAGAAGCCTTTAACAGCTTTGAACTACAGCTGTCATTTGTGATCTCTCTTGTCAGGTCTCCCTTACAAAAGAGATTTCATCTCAATGGGGCTTTTCGGTTAAATAAGGGTAAAATAAATAAATGATGTCACACTCCCTTTATAAGCCCTAAATGAATATTTTAAACCAAACTTCAGTTAAATCTAAAAAGTGACTAATCATTTTGGGGGTGCAAAAATTTATCTGAGGAGTACTTTGATTTTCCTAGTTTTATTTATCTGTTATCATGGATGCCTCCATGGTGTAGTGGTTTACACATTTGCCTTGCACGCGAAAAACACTTGGCTGAAGCCCGGGAGGAGGGGGAAGCACCCTTTGCAAGGGGAGGGTTGCATCAGGAAGGGTAAAAAATGCCAAATTACCCGTGCACACTCATTTGCTGCTCTTAGCAGACACAAGGGAGCAGCCAAAGTTATCTGTTAACATGGAGTAGGGGGAGTTTACTACAACGCCTATAAAAAGTATTCATCCCCTTGGATGCTTCACCCTTGTATTGCTTTCAAAAATAAAATTGTGGTCATTATCATTTGCAAAAAAAAGCTTCTGTCATGTCAAAGTGAAAACCAAGTTTTACAAACTAATGTCAATTAATTAAAAATATGTAAGGTAAAATAAATCTTTGCATAAATATTTACCCCCTTTAGGTCAGTATTCCAGATTTCATATGAGCTTTTTTCTAACAGTGGTTTTCTCTTTGCCACTCTCCCATACAGCTTGGACTGGTGAAGAACCCGGGCAACAGTTGTTGTATGTACAGTCTGTACCATCTGAGCCACTGAAGCTTTTAACTCCTTCAGAGTGATCTTGGGTGTCTTGGTGGCCTCCCTCACCAGTTTTCTTGCCCGGTCTCTCAGTTTGTGAGACAGCCAGCTCTAGGCAGATTTAGACAAGCGCCATACTCCTTCCATTTCTTAATGATGGATTTGACTGAACTTTGTGGGATGTCCAGTGAGTCGGAAATATTTTTGTAGCCATCTTCTGACTCCTGACTTTTCAGTGATCTTTTCTCTGAGTTGCTTGGAGTGTTCTCTTGTACTCATGTTGCAGTTGTAGCAGGAATACTGATGAACCAGAGACTAGACCTCCCAGGCACAGGTGTTTTTACACTACAATCATTTGGCGCACAGCACCTGCACTCAGGTGATCTCCATTTCACTGTGACACTGCTGAAATCATCTAGCTGAACCTCTACTGAATTGTGTCAGTCCAATTAAAGAGGGTGAATATTTATGCAAACACTGATTTGACCCTATACTGTATATTTATAATTAAGCAATATTAGTTTGTAAAACTCTGTTTCCACTTTGAAATGAAAGAAGCTTTTTTCAAATTCTTGTCAAAAAAGCCAAATTATATTGACCATGATTTCATTTATTAAAGCAATAAAAGAGTGGGATATCCAAGGGGGGTGAATACTTTTTACAAGCATTGTAACTATACTGCAACCAGCCATAAGAAGGAAATCAAGATGTTCTGCCTTCACTTTTTGAAGGCTATTATCGTTATATATCCTGTGTATGTGCAACACAATTAATGCAAATTAGGGTTATATGTGTGATTATTCTGCCATAAGAAAAACATAAATAGCAGGTCTTAACAACTGTTAACTATGAGCTAAAATTATCTTAACCTCAGAATCATTTTAACCTTAAATGACTTGGGGGGCCCTTCACATACAACACTACAACACAGTCTCTGCGCTCTTAAACCTATTATTTACAATGACGTGTGCCATACAAGAATGATTTTGCTGCTGTGCCCAGCAAAGCACAGTGCAAGCATGCTATCTGGAGAGTATGTGATGAACAGAAACTCCAGACTCCAGCTCAGTGACAGGGAGCAGGCACTTCTTTACATAAAGACCATAAGCAGGCACAAAAAATGAGAAAGTACAGTTCAATAAAGAGAGATCATTTGCAGAATATGAACGTGATCTATTGAGTTACGGAATTTTAATAATAACTTGTGAATTCACACATGCTTATTGAGTTACAAAGAATTGTGAATAAATAATTTAGAGATTAGACTATATTACAGCAACATCGGCAGAGAGGAGTCCAGCAATGGTAGGAAGAAGGATCGAGTGACCAGGGTGAAGTACAGATTGGAAGAAGAAAAGTCTGCAAGGAAGAATGACAGATGAGCTCTAAGATTTAAAGAATATGGAACAGTGGCTGATTGGCACCCAGATGATGGGCAAAAAAAGGATTGGGCCAGAGTGGTGGCGACAGAATAGGGTTTGACAGCGCGGGAAAGCTGCAGAGATGAAAGGAATAGACTGGCAGCCTGGACACCCAGGAATGCAGGCAGATGAATGAATACAGATCTTCCTTACTAAACTTATGCCTAAGCTTCATTTGGAGTGCAGTGGCAAGCGAATCCATAATTTGAGCCATTCGGTCAACTACACAGATAGTGCAGCGCATACTGCTTTGTAATGTGAAGGGGCTATCAGCATCTGAGTACAATGGCCAGCATTTCAGGGCTTCTGGTGTAGCTAGTAGATGGCTAAACCACGGGTTCTTGCTCAATGCTCTGCTTATTTTTTTTTCTACAAATGCAGATATATTTCATAATCTCAACAAAACAAAGTTGTTCCAAAATAAATACTGATGGTTTTGATATTGGAATTCAAAACATGTTTGCTGTCTTAACAAACTATTTACCTGTGTGCACACACTCTACACCTAAGACTACAGACACACAATCCTAGACACCAGTCAGAGACCCCTCAGCAACCCAAAATCCTTGCAACCTCCAGCAACTGCAAGTGAAATTAAAGTTTTCATTTGCTAGGTGGTTGGTGGCTGGTTGTGCAGCTGGGGTTTACCAGATGAAAGCCAGCTGTTTGCCATAGACAATCCATATGTTGCAGAAAGGTCCTCAGAGAAAGTTCCCCAAACACAACAGAAAAGCACAAATTAAGATGCATTTTTATGCAACACATGCATTTTGCATATAGGAGAAGTTAATGTAATGACTTTTACAGAGTTAAAACAGTTTTTGATCACTCACCAGCAACTCCTAACTTACCCTGCTCAGGTCTTCCTGCTCAGGGGAGGTAGTTGGGGAGGTGGCTCCACTCGGCTCCTCTTAGTCGCAATAACTGCGACAAAAGCATCTCTTATCTCCTATCTCGTGCTCTGACTTCCAACTAACTCGTCTGGATGGCACATTTGTGAAGCTGAGCCAGTAGTTGGGGTGTTTGCGACAAGTTGGCATCTTACATGCAAACTCTGGGCGACTGCAGCAATCTGTATGTGACCCAAGCAATTGTCAGGAGGCTTTTGGTGCTGTCTCATACTGTATACATCCTCATGACAGCAGGTGACAGCCACCAACCTCTAGCAACCATTCGCTGACCAGTCAGGGAATGCCCATTTTTCCCTAGCAACCTGCCAAATGGTCAGCGACTGGTTTGGCCTGTGTGATTGCGGCCTAAATGTGACTGGTCAACAGCATTTGGACTACAAATAGAAACCATACATTTTCTGGTGCTAAAAATGTTGTCCCTTGCCCGCAGATTCTACATATTCACATGCTAATAGCAAATAAAGTAATCTTCATAGCCATTGTGGCTTAAGTAAACGGGGTCCAGAGATAAACAGTCTTGCCATGCTTTAATTTTCCTTTTTCCGGTCCATTTATTTGACATAGACATGAACTGTCATTCCACTATTTTTCAGTATCATGAAATCAGATGAATACTGCAGTAATTTTCTAGTACAAGAAATATCATGCTGTTTGACAAATTTTACCTTTGCTTTTCTCGTAGCCTTGGGCAGTCTAATCAGTATTTGTGAACTTAAGCAACTCTGTCACAAACATAAAAAAACTGCAGACTCTAATCTTTGTTGCCATACCAATCTGTTGCCTCGAGCAGATCCATTATGTATTGCAGACTGACTTTGACTCCCACTAGATTTGTCTGAATGTCTGGATTCAAATAAGCTCTACATTATAATAGCGCAGTCAGTTCTGATACAGAATTTGCACCAACACAGGCCATCAAATTATCGCACTCATACCAAGTATCGTCACGGTCAGTTTAATCATTTCATGTGACAGCGGATTCACAAGTAAAATTAATGTTTCATCATAGCAAAGGTCAAACCATCGTGCACAAATATCAGTGAATTTACCCTTTAATTATTATCAGTTATTGCTTCAATATTCAACCTGAAAAACAACAGTGTTTTTGGGTTGTAATCCTTATCCCAGCCTTACATTAAACTACTATAAAAAGTACTAAGCCGTGGCTCTTCCCGGTAAATCATGACCAAGCCACTGTCATTCACTGAGCGGATCATAACTACAGCGGATACTTTCCTTACTCTCCACTGGCATTTGCTCAGCGTTCTTGCCACTGTGTCAGGGGTCAATATAAATCTTTTTCTGTCAGTACTGACACGACAACCAAAGTGCCCATCTTGAGTTAAATTCCATCTAACGTATTGTATGAGTTTACATGTAAATGAATTTCAAACTGTTTACATTCAGTCATTCGATCAGCAGGAACCTTTTATAATACAGCTCCATTATGCTACTGGTATCAAAAACTCTCCAGGGTATATTCAAATTAAACATCATCTACTCTGAATGGCATTATCACACTCATACATATATTTTCAAAGTACTTTTCACAGCACTTCATTGATTTTTTTTAAGCTTACTTGAAGTAAAAACTTTACATGCAAATAAACTTTTTAAGGGCATCACTCATAAAAAATGGAAATTTCTAGATGTCATGTGAGTCGCTTCCTTCACATTTTCCTTTAAATCTGCCTGATGCTTTAGATCCCATGGAGAATTTATACGACGTGTAGTGTTAAGCACTTGTTGTTCACATGATATATATATATATGTATATATATATATATATGTATATGTGTGTGTGTGTGGGCAAAGATATTGGCTACACCCCTTAATCGTTGTGTTGTGTTTCATTCAGTCTTACTGCCACAGGTGCATAAAAATCAAGCACCTAGGCATGCAGTCTGCCTTTACAAACATTTGTGAAAGAATGTCATTCTAAAAAGCTCACTACATTTCAGCAGAGTGCTGTAATAGGATGCCACCCTTGCAACAAGTCAGTTTGTGAAATTTCTGCCCTTACACAATCGATTGGAGGTGGTGTTATTGCAAAGTGAAAATGTTTAGGAACCACAACAACTTAGCCACAAAGTGGCAGACGACATAAAATAAGAGAATGAGGTCACTGAGTGCTGAGGCACATTGTGTGTAAAAGTCACCAACACTCCATTGACTCAATAACTTCAGAGTTCCAAAGCTCCTTTGGCATTAACATTAGCACCAAAACTGTGTGCTGGAAGCTTCATGGCATGGGTTTCCACTGCTGAGCCACTGCATGCGCAATGCCAAACGTCGGAGTGATTTGAGACATGTCACCACTGAACTCAAGTGGAAAAATGCCCTGTGAAGTGATGAGTCATGCTTCTCTATCTGACAGTATGATAGATGAGTCTGGGTTTGGAGAATGCCGGGAGAATGTTACCTGCCTAACTGAACTCTTCAACTATAAAGTTTGGTGAAGGAGGGGCAATGCCATGGGGTTGTTTTTTCTGGAGTTGGCCTGGGTCCCTCATTTCCAGTGAAGGAAAATCCTAATGCTTCAGCTCTGCTTTCAACTTCGTTGGAACAGTTTGGGGAAGAAAGGCCTTTTTTGGTTCTTGGTTTCTGAGTATGCCCCAGTGCACAAAGCAAGGTCTATGAACAAACTCCGGGTTGGATGAATTTGGTGTGAAAGAACCTGACTGGCCCACACAGAGCCCTAATCCCCATATAACACCTTAGGGATGAACTAGAAAAGAAATTGACTGAACCAGGCCCTCTTGGGCAACATTAGTGTCTGACTTTACAACTCTTTTCTGGAAGAATTGACAAAAATTCCCACAGACACACTTCAGAATCTTGTAGAAGGCCTTCCTGGAGAAGTGGAAGCTGTTATAGCTGCAACGGGGACCTGCTCTATAGTAATGCCTAAAGCTTTATTATGGGTTGCCATAAAATTTCCTGGAGGTTTATGAGTAGGTGTCCAAATACTTTTGTCCACATAGCATAGGTTAGTAATGGTGGACCTGTAAAAGGGACCTTGGGAATGAAGTAAATAAACAAAACTACGTAACTGAACTGTAGCATACATAGTGCAGGAAGGTGCAGACTGAGAGATGGCAAGAAAGGTCTATAAAGTCCTCCATGACAGCGGCAGCGCTTTATTTAATAAGACAGGCACATGCCTCTGTAGGCCACTTGCAGTGTTTGTGTGCTCACGCCTGAGAACAAAGACAAATCAATTATTGTCATATGGGCAAACATCAAGATAAAATAACTTGGCCACATTTTGACAGCCTCGTCTCCCTGCTTCCACCCTCCAACTCGTACCATCTTGTTTCTGTTCATTTAAATCACTTTCACAGTGAACAACCGGGAAAAAAACTGAGTCTTGGCTGACGGTGACATTCTTGTAATTTAAAAGACGCAATTTTTCCCTTTGTCTTTGTCGAGCCAGCAATTTATTATTGATGGCTCCAGAAGAAAGCATGCGATTCAGGCTCATGATAAATGTCAAATGAATAAACGGCAATACATTTTCATTTGGTTTTTCAATTGCTTTGCCACGGGCTGTACATGATCCCAGGACAATTCTTGGGCTTTCAAGACGGCACTAATCCTGCTTAGGATCATTAGTTTGCCATCGTCATTCTGTATGCGGCACAGTGCTCACGTACTGTGTGGCCCAGTCATTCTCATGTCTTTTTTTAAATATTTCTATTATCCACAAATCTTACTTTTAAGTCTAAAAGTCACAAAAAAAACATATGCTTGCATAAAAAGTGCATTGAAAAGGCACACATCAGTTCATTTAAACTCTCCTCCCACATGCTGTTTTCAATGTAAGGTGAACTGGGATGTTTTTTCCCACAAATAATTATGCAGCCATTGTCTTCATTTAAATAGAAAGCAACACTTAAGGAATAATTAAAAACATCTGTGATAATGATGGCTTGCCAGTCAGTTGAAATGCATACGGTATGTAGATTCAGAATTAGAACCTAATTGAAATCTGAGCGTCTTTACAGTAATTACAATAATTAGCATGAACCTATATGCATGCACACACATGCACACACACACAAACACACACACACACAATCTCTCTCTTTCTCCTCTGTTTGTTGTTTGTGGCGAACAGTTGCCACAGAGCCACATTTATGCAGAGCCACCCTTGTGATCAACCAGCTCAAAATGGTGGTTAATGAAGTAGCAAATCCAAATCATTAGCATAATTAATACAGACTCTCAATTGCCTTTTGGGTACGTCTCACTCACTCTCTTTTTTTAATCTATTACTGACTCCTTCCCTCACGTGTTATTTTAGCTTTCTGACTGATGTTCAGCAAATCTATAACTTATTTTCGCTAGTTCAGCAGTCACATGACCTGAAGCCAAGCCAACCGTGAAATCGACCATTAAATCATAAGAATGCTGCATAATAATACTCACTCAGCCAGTGTGGATTTCGATTAAATAATTGAATTTGGGTGATTATGTGTATGTTGCTTTTAAAATGCTAGTATAGGAGCAGCTTTTAATGGACAGTTGTAAGGTTCATTGTTTAAAAACTGGATTTAACCCATTGTTGATAGCTAAATTATATTGTAAAGTATGCTTGATTCTACAGCTTTAATACAAAAGGGCAGTATTTTAATTTCCAGTCCTTGGTTCACCATCTGTCCCTTGTAGCTCCAGTCTGTTCTTTTCAACAACACATTGTTTTGTTGAGACAAACTCCTGATTTAAGTCACTTACTTGTAGGCCACAAACTGAAACTAGTTTCTTAGCTGAATAAGTTATTATTAAGAGCAACTTCTTAACTTACCTAAAAACAACCATATAATAAGGTGTGTGAAACTGTGTTTAGTTCAAGCAGTAGGGTAGCGTGCTCACAGTATGCATTTAGAACGTCGTAACACATTTTCTATTGACTGTTAATTAAAACAAATTTCAAAAATACAAAGAAGGTTGATGGAAAAATGTGTTTGTTGCTGTTTATTCATATGCAAATACAATTAAATCTTTTGGGAAACTAACAAAGGGTAGACCAATAAGATGCAGGCACAGAGTTTCTGCTATTTGTTGACAGGCATATCCTCTATTTATTACCCCAATAAACATATAGGTAAGTGTGTTTATCATTGTGTATGTGTAGCATGTGTGGTAAAAGTACAATCTGCAAGGAAAATCGTTTTGTGAACCTTATTTTGGGCACCTCTACATAACTTTTTAAGCCAGCCTGTGAAAAACTAATCACACCATTACTGCTTCCATGGGAATTAAGAGGATATGTAGCAGCCAGGTGCTGCTAAACAAATGCACTTGATTAACTGATCATCAGTCAGTATGACCACATCTATAATAGCAGAAGGTTTTGCAGTTTGCCGGTCTAGAGCATTCAGGTGTGTAAACACACTGCCAATAGAAAGATTATTCATTAGCTGAAAGCATTCATGACAGTTGTCAGTCATGACATCACTTTTCGGTCTGCTGACTCTGCATTTTGAAACTAAGCTTTGTTAGGAAGCTTTATTCATATGCACTGTATAGGTACAACCTAAAAACACATACACTGGCCAAGTAACAGACTAATAAAAATGCTTTAAATTCACTCACCAAACTGAAGTGTATTATTTTTCAGATAATTGCATTTAAAAAGCACAAGGAAGACAGAAATGTCTAGTTCCGTGACACAAATTAGCAGAGGTGAGGCCTAGCAGACAGGGTTGCATGTCCCCTTCTCAGCATACTTGTCAGCTAAAGCAGTCACACCCCTTAGTCTGAGCTTTACAATTCCAAATCCAATGACTTATGTTGTTGAAAGAGAAAATTTCATGCAGGTGCCAAAATAATTTTGTACCAACCAGTACATCCTTTTAAAATGTTCAAAAGTTGGAACTTTTGGTGCCAGATTCAAGTGGCCATTAGTTGAATTGCAGTTTGTTGGCACTTCTGCATTGGCTTCATTTTTGTAGCCCCAGTGGTTGCCACTTATTCTAGACATGTGATGTTTTTACATCCCAGTGACTACTGAAATTGAAGATGAGGCTCTCTTCCAATTCATTTGGATGGGGACTTAAAAATAACTGCCTGGATGGCTGCTGAGTAGCAAGGCTTGCTTAAGGTCTTTGTCAGAGCAATGCCCATGAGTAAAAAGTAACAAAAATGGTTTCAAACCACGGAGACATAAAAAATCTATTTAAAATACAAGAAGGGCCACAGGCATTTATCATGCATGATTTTTTTTCCTCACTATTTAATCCTTCCATTTACACTTTTTTAAATTTCCTTACCTGTGTGGGTATTGGGGGGAGTCATCTGACACTGGGAAAGAGGCAGAGGTACAGATTACCAATCCACCACAGGTCTAACACACTGAGATAACTATTCACACTCTCATCAACACCTACGACCAATATAGAATCACCAATTAACTAACATGTCTCTCTTAGGACTGTTGGAGGAAACTGTAGCAGAACAAAATCCACTCAGGCACAGGAAAAACATGCCATATTCACACAAACACCCCACTGAGATTGTAATTTTTTAAAATGCAAGTGCTTTGCTTCACTTACTCGAAAGGACATATATGTATCAGTGCATGTCAAAATGACATTGTTAAACCGGGTATGCAGTCTGAAGCCCAACTAGGAGGGAAAAATCCTTGATGGATAACATGACAGTGTTTTTCCAAATCCATATACATTTTAGAGACTCCAGCATTGACAAAAAGTCATCATACACTAGCAACCTGCTGCAGTCCACTGCCTCACAAAAATTACACAAACACTGCAAATCAGCTACATTCATCTTGGGACCTCCGAATATGCAGCTAAAGAAATCTGAGAAAATGTTCATTTGTTGCTTCTTCATCTTCCACATTCAACAGTGGTACCCTACGGTACCTTTAAACATCTTGATCCAAGTAATTAATTACAAAACTAAGCCGCCATATGTTGTTTAGGATAAATTATAAATGACATCCTGTCAATTATGACACTGTGGCGCATTAAAACATACTGTATTTTTTTATGCAACACCCAGTAAACCTCTGCAAGAATGTTTTGCAGGCCATCATGAAGTGATATATATTCACTGTAAGTGGGCACAAACTGGCAGTAAATCTACATGACTGTAAGAGCCAGCTATTTATTATTTAGTATAACTTAAAGGAGGTCTGCATAACCTTGTGCAAATGCATATGAATTAGGTTCTTATGTAAAAGCCCATTCATACACTATATATTAACTGTCTCAAAGAATAAAATGTGCATAAGTGAGGGTTCTATCTTCATATTATAAGGTATCTGAGTCAACCTCTGCATTTTAAAATTTCACTGCTTGTCAGCTGTCAAATGAAAAAGTGACTTGGGCCTTTCCACTGAAGGCATCAACAGACATTTACAGCTAGCAATTGTGTTCTGAAATGTTCATATACACACGCATAAGCATAACTCTGTTGCAGGCTATTTACTTATCAGTTCTTCTTTGTTTACACTCCGAGCCAATGTGCTATGAGCCGGCTCCAAATCCCGCAAGATGCCTCAGTGCAAATGTTCTCAGCTGATCAGCCATTTGCAGTGAAATCGATGTAACAGCAATGCTAGTAGGAAAGTTTTAATTGGAAATAATAGTGGAGTCATTATTATGTTCTGTCGGCTGAGCATGTCAAATGACTGCCAGTCAGGTTTGTGCAACTGCTGATCAGCGCAACGGCCTAAAGAATTTTTCGAAAGCCTCAGCTCCTGCTTTGTACTTGGTCATTCAGTTTTGAATAACTTTTTGTTGTCCACATGACTGTTTTTTTCTGAACTTCTCTGCAAAGCCAGATGGTCTGGGAAATGGGATTCCGCTTTCTGAGTCCTGTATGATATAAACAATGATATTGTTTCAAGAGTGCTGAAGAAACTAGAGATAAAGAACACAGGGATATAAAGCAAGATCATTTAAATCCAAGCAATCCATTTTGTGCTGCCTATCTGGGTCCAAGTTTGCTTGGGCAACAGTGTAAGCAGAGATACCCAGATCTCCCACTCCCCAGCCACCTCCTCCAACTCTTCTGGGGGGACACCGAGGCATTCCCAAGCCAACCGAGAGATATAATCTCTCCAGCGTGTCCTGGGTTTACCTCAGGGACTCCTCCCAGTTAAACACGATGGAAAGATTTCATCTGGGAGACGTCCAAGAGGCATCCTTATCAGATGCCTGAACCACCTCAACCAGCTCGTTTCGATATGGAGGAGTACTAGCTCTACTCTAAGCCCCTCTTGAATGACTGAGCTCCTTGCCCTATATCTAAGGGAAAACCCAGACACCCTTCGAAGGAAGCTCATTTCGGCCGCTAGCATCCATGATCTTATTTTTTCATTCACTACCCAGAGCTCATGACCAGGTGGGGGTAGGGATGTAAATCAAGAGCTTTTTAACACTCAGCTCTCTCTTTACTACAACAGACAGGTACAGTGTCTGCATCACTGCAGATGCTGCACCAATTCATCTGTCAATCTTATACTCCCTCTTACCTCACTCACACTTAAACTCCTTTACTTGGGGCAGGAACTCATTCCCAACCCAGAGTTGGAACTCCAACCTTTGCAAACAGAGAAATATGGCTTTGAACTTGGAGGTGCTAATTCTCACCCCAGTTCCTTCACACTTGGCTACAAACCGCCCCAGCACAAGCTGAAGGTTGTTGATCAATGAAGTCAACAGGACCACATCATCTCCAAAAGTAGAAACAGATCCTGAGAAGTGTTGCCATGGTGACCGTGATCAAGGTGGCAGCTTAGTGTGGGAGCTCTGTACGACCGTGCACAATTTAATCTAAACTCCCGAACAAGTGGCAC
>VUQH01067807.1:0-13281 GCA_015106775.1 Etroplus canarensis
GAGCATGTGAGTTTTAAAAGGAAATGCACATATATATTTTGAAAATGACATCAATTAAAAAAACTTTAAAGTATTTATTTTATAAACATTCAAATTTCCCAAAAGTTCATAAAATGAAATTTATCTTGAATAAGCTATGCACTTTCATTAACCTAAAATACCAGAGTGTCCCCTATACCTGGATGGTTTGACCTAAACTGGCACATGGCACAGGACATCACCTGTCAGTCACTGCTGCCATGAGAACTAAAGGAAAAAAGTGTAGCAGCCAAGCTACTGAAGACATAGTGGCACGAAAACCAAAGAAAGCAAAACCAGAGCAGGCAAAATCGTGGCAGGATTGAGAAGAATGTTTTAAAGGGATTTACACTAACGAGCTGCAAACCACCCACTGCACTGTGCTTTTTCTGCAGGGAGAAAATAGCAGAAAGTGGCATGAAGCCAGAACATGTTTAAAAGTAAGCGCAAAGAGCTCAGTTCAAAGAAGCACTGTTCTTCAGTCGTGACGATTTGTAATTTGAGGATGTCAGTCTAATTTTTGATCTTTAATCACAATCAAAATCTGAATACTTTATTAATCCCTAGCGGGAAATTGCATTGTGTTACAGATTCTTAGTTAGATATAATATAAATTTGAAAGGCAAAAAAATGAAGATTAAAATAAACACAAACATGTCTGTATACATTGCAATATATACAGTATGTACAAGATGTGGTCATTAAAGAAACTAGTCAAGGTGTTACTTTCAGAAGTTGTAGAGTTTGATATCCACAGGTAGGAATGATTTCCTGTAGAGCATCGTGGTGGAATGAGTCTGCTTCTGAGAGTGCTCCTGTGTCTGTCCAGAATGTCATGGAGAGGGGGTGAAGGATTGTCAAACACTGTCCTAAACTTGGACAGCATCCTCTTAATGGATTTATTGAGATTTCTTTTTTGTGAACAGTTTCATTGTGAACATGATCATGATTCTTTGTGAAGAAATATTTCAAATTAAGTTCAGTAATTCAGTTTGAGAAAGGATGCTTATTATAATTCCAAAACAGGACCCTTTAGACTGATAATTATTTATTGGTCAAAAATTAACCTTGAGCTATTTCTGTAACAAGTTTTAAGTTATTTTTTTATATGTTTATCTCCAAATAGTTTAAAAGTTTTGCACAGTTATAAAATTTGGTAAATCAGAGACTGACACTACAGTGCTGTGTTTCATGTCTTTTTTCTAACAAAAACACTTGTCTCTGGTTGGGGGAACTTGGCTGAAAAAAATATTTCACTGAAAAAAAGTCTGGGAACCCCTGCTCTACTGGACTGAGATCTGGTGACTGTGGAGGCTTTTTTTGATTACTTGTGGTGGGGACCAGGTGGGGACACAAGTCTCTCTCACCATGGAGGGTTGCATCAGGAAGGGCATCTGTTGTAAAACCTCTGACAAATTGTCAATGCGGATTAATCCGCTGTGGTGACCCCTTAGGGGAGAATACAAGGGAGCAGCCTAAGGTACAACAACAATCTTGTGCTTTCATCTTCAAACAAAATCCTGACCATCAGACGAGGCAATGTTTTTCCAATCTTACAATTTTGTTAAGCCTGTACAAATTGTAGCCTCAGTTTCCTGTTCTGAGCCGGCAGGAGTGGCGCCTGCTGTGGTCTTCTACAAATTGCAAAATCAACTTAATTAATAACAAAATTACCTTCAAAGTGATAATTCCATGGACTAGTTTTTCAGCATCCCTTTGATCCTCATGTGTATTTGAACAGATGATTTCTTTGCCAAAATGGCAATAAAACCTTCTGTAATTGTAAAGTTTCACTCTCTTTTTCTAGTAATTTTTTTAGTTAGAAAAAGTGCCCACTAAAAACTTCTCTAGCTCAGGGCGTGCCACCTATGGAAAAAATAGCACACAGCTGAGTCAGATTTACATTCATACAGTGGACAAAGAAAGTGAACACACCCCTGTTAAAATACCAAAATGTTCTGATGTATAAAAAGACAGGATAAAAAAAATTTCAAAACATTTTCCACCTTTAACGTGACCTATAACCTGCACAATTGGGGCGGCTATAGCTTAGGAGGTCGTCAGGTCGTCTTCTAACACGAAGGTTGGCAGTTTAATCCCTGGCTACTCCAATCTACACACCAAAGTGTCCTTGGGCAAGACCCCAAGGCAGAAAAGGTTTTGTATTGATTTAACATGGTCTCATTTTTTACGTCTGAAAAACCTGGTAATTTAACAGAAGTGTGTAGACTTTCTTTACCCACTGTATCGCACCCTTTTTCTCAAACTTTCTTAATTATTCATTTTAAAGTGTAGTGGTTTTTTGTTCTTTTACCTTTTAAAACCATAACCTAGAGCCTTAGTGCCCATTATTCTAAAAAGTGTTTGCAGGAGTACTAAACTGAGGACTCACTGATTATAGGCCCTACACACAGTGCTGAATGTTGTGTGGACAATTAATTATGAAAAAAGGGCTAAATTCAGCACATTTAGCGTAGCTGTCCTCTATTAGTGAGGGCAAAAGCTTTTATGCATTTCAAGCGCTACTTGCTCCTGTGGTCCTCAGTCATTTGTCACTAATGATTTACATATTCATAAAGTCGGTCATGGCTCTGTTAGGGCACTCATCTACTTTCTGTTTTTAATTGTAACTGAGAATGTGTTTTCATGCAGCTCAACTGAGAGCGAGAGATTTCTTGACCTTAGAAACGGGTCCAGAAATCATTGAACAGCCTCTTTCCCGAGCTTTCAGCCATATCTTGGTGTTCATTAGCAGGCAGAGCTAATGAACACCTTTTACCAAGCACCTGGCAATACTTCTGTCACATCAAAAGTTCTATAAAAGTTAATAATTGGAGTTTGATTTAACCTCTGTTTCCTACACTTTTCATGCTGTTGTATTTCTATTGTGTCAAAAAGAGGACATATCCTTAATATCTGAATATCTCAGGCACACAGCTGTGGCTGTAAACACAGAAGCTCCAACCATGTGTTCAAACTGTGTTTACAATGGACAGCAAATCAAAATGTTAAAAATGGCTTTTTTCAGACAGAAGAAAAACTGAGGACTGAATCATACATATCTGCTCGCTCCATTGCCCCATGGCAATGAATTTGACTGGTCTACACAAAGCCCTGACCTCAACCCCATCGAACACATTTGGGATGAAATAGAACAGAGATTGCAAGGCAGGTCCTCTTATTAAACATCAGTATCTAATCTCACAAATGCTCTTCTGAATGAATGGACAAAAATCCCTCAAACACACAAAATCTTGTGCCTTCCCAGAAGAGTGGAAGCTGTTACAGCTGCAAAGGGAGACCAACTCCATATTAATACCTATGGTTCTAGAATGGGATGTCACAAAAGCTCCAGTAGGTGTAATGTGTAGATGGCCCAATACTCTTGTCCATATAGAGTGTGTCAAATTTTCAAAATAAAATCTTCCAGTTAGTCATTGGTTGTTCTGAAGAAGCTTTCACATGGCTAGTAACTATAGCCACTAGCTGCTGACTTGAACTTTTGTTTCCCAATTCTTGCTTCCCATCTCACATCACAGTGGGTTATAATCTTCAGATGGGAAATCACTGCTTTGTTATTTAGGCTTCTTTATGTGGGGAAAAAAACATGATTGAGAGCACTTTGTCTTTTGCAGCATGAAGGAAAATGAAGGGTCTTGTCTTGCAATGAATTTCAAAATTGCTCAACAATATGTGTTGACCGAGGGTGAGCAATCTGGTTGAGGACACAGCTGGCAAAGATTTGGGCTTTAAATTACATTATAGCTTCTTCCACAAGCTGTCAGGTGTGTGTGTGTGCGTGTGTGTGTGTGTGTGTCTGTGTGTATAATTTTCACCCTGCCTTTTTTGTCTCTGTGATTCTCACCCCAGGCCTCAGTTTGCATGGGCCAGTCAATACAGCAGGTGTACTCAAAATGTTACAGCTTTCAAGATGAAATAAATCAGTAAAGTTCAAGTTGTGCAGTGTGCAGGCTGTTTTTTTTTTTTCTTTCATTTGTCATCACAGCCTGTAGTAACTTTTCTGACCAATGTCGTGAGTCATCAAAGAGTTAGTGAATGAATAGAAATAAATCTGAAATAAAAAATGTAAAAAGGCAGATGCTGAATGAATAAAAGATTCAAATCTGCTTCAAGGCCCTGGTCCAAAGTATTCTGATTCTGATTCCAAAAGCATTTGTTCCTTTAGAATTTGTGTTTTGTACATGCCTTTGATTTATTGAGTCAGGGAAGGAATAACAAAAATTGGAGGCAGGAAATTCCAAAATTTTTAAATAAACTCATGTTGAGTGTCCTCCTTTTAACCAGAACAGAACTCAGGAAAGGAAAGACATCTGCTGTGACTGGTTGGGGTTTGTCTGCAGAAATTGGTAATTACTGCTGGGAAGATTGGGACTCCACTGCCCTTTCTGCAGAGTATTTACTACAGCAGAGTCCACAGGAGAGCTGCCTCCATCCTCAAAGGCCTCACCCACCCACCCCCAGCACGAACTGTTCACACTTCTACCCTCGGGCTGGAGGTACAGAAGTGTGAAATGCAGGATCTCAAGACTAGAAAACAATTTCTTTGCCACTGCTATCAGACTCCTAAACAGCCAACAGGAGTTTATAATCACAGATTACACTTGATTGTTTATATTTTCAGTTGCCATGCACAAATATGTACATAGTTTATGTTTATATTTCTATGGTATCTGTCACATACTGTGTTTTATTGTGTTTATTATTACTTTTATATGTAGATTTTATATTATTTGGCATTCATTGTGGACAGCTAATTAAGAATATCATAGCACAGGGAAACAGGAATTTTCTTACTATGCATGTGACAAAAACGTTTTAAATTTTGATTTGATTCGGATTTGATTTGAGAGCACGGAAGAGAGCCTGGATGAAAACAAACTACTGCACCCTAAGCCTATAACAGCATAACTAAGGGATGGTTCAGCGTCACGTGATCCAGCCCTAACTATAAGCTTTATCAAAAAGGAGTAGAGAGGGTGTCTGTCTCTTGAACTCAAACTGGGAGCTAGTCCCACAAGAAAGGGACTGGACAGCCGAAAAGCACAGAAGCTGTAGTACTATATGAGGAAGTCAGGAATGGCAGAGAAGTATGTGAGGGTGGGCAAGACATGTATGAGGGCAGCGAAACAGTGGTGAGGTGTGCAGCTGGAGGGACAGACTGGTTCAAGGTAGTGGTGGAATTACAGAGAGGACTGGCTCTGAGCCCCTTCCTGTTTGCTATGATCAGGTTGACCGATAAATCAGACAGGAGTCCCAATGGACTATGATGTTCGCAGATGATCTGTGGTGAAAGCAAGGAGGAGGTGAAAGACAGTGTGGAGAAGTGGAGGTATGCACTGGGGAGAAGAGGAATGAAAGTTAGCAGATGTGTGAATGAGAGGGAGGTGGGTGGAATGGCGAACATGCAAGGAGCAGAGGCAGTGAAGGTGAATGAGTGTAAATACCTGGGGTCAAACATTGAAAGTATAAGACAGAAGAGAAGAGAGAGCAGGCAGGGTTGAGTAGGTGGAGACAAGTGTTAGGGGTGCTTTAGCAGCAAAGGCGAAAGGGAAGGTTTAAAAGATGCTAATGAGACCTGCTATAAAGTACAGTTTGGAGACAGTGGCACTGACAAAAAGACAGGAGGTGGAGCTGGAAGTGGAGAAGCTGAAGATGCTGAGATTTTCTTTGGAAGTGATCAGGATGGACAGAATTAGAAATGATTACATCCTGAGGGAGCAGTTTGGAGATAAAGGTGAGCTTGAGATGGTTTGGACATGTTCAGCGGGGGGACAGATGATACAGTATATTGGACAAAAGATGTTGAAGGTGAAGGTGTAGCTGCCAGGAGGAGAGGAAGATAACAGAAGGTTCATGGATGCTGCGAAGGAGGATGTGAAGAGGGTTGGTGTGGCAGAGGATGGGTGAGATGGAGGCAGACAATCAACTGTGGAGACTTCTAATGAGAGCAGCTGAAAGAAAAAGAAGAAAAGAACTGTAGATGACTTAGATCCCAGCGAACATTTTGACACCAAATGATTGCTGTTTGAGTGGTTATTCAAGACTTTGTATTAAGCTTGGAAGACTAGCTCTGAATGAAAGTTCTCAGCAGCTTACAATAAACTATGTATATTATCATTTTCAGCACTTAGAACAAAAAATTACCATCAGAAACATCCATTTTCTGCTAGTTGATTGAGGGGACAGGTTGTCCAGACCTCCCTCTCCCTGCTCCTCTGTAGGGATACCAAGGCATTCCCAAGCCAGCTGAGAGAGATAATCTCTCCAGGGTGTCCAGATTCTGCCCTGGGGGCTGCCTTCCAGCCAGATATGCTTGAAACAGTTCACCTAGGAAGCGTCCAGGACACATCATGGTCAGATGCCTACAGCTCAAAGCCATAG
This sequence comes from Etroplus canarensis, assembly GCA_015106775.1. Lineage (NCBI taxonomy): Eukaryota > Metazoa > Chordata > Actinopteri > Cichliformes > Cichlidae > Etroplus > Etroplus canarensis. Next base: position 6,421 of record VUQH01067807.1, read on the forward strand.
GTGAGGTTAGGAATGTAGATCAACTGGTAAATCAACAGTCTTGCCTTCACACGCAGTCTCTTTCAGAGTGTTCATATCAATAAAGACTACATCAATCTTTCTATCAATCTCCCACTCCCTCCTTGTTTCTCTCTCATGAACAATACCCTGAGATACTTAAACTGGGCAGCAACTCATTCCCAATCCAAGTTGGGCACGCCACCTTTTTCTGGCTACCCAAAGCTGCTGGGATAAATCTCTTATTGCTCAGTTGGAGGTGATCCGTGGCTGCCCCAGGTTGCTGCCTGCTGCTCCGAATACTTAATGGGTTAAAGGCAAAGAATGAATTTCCCTACAGAGTGCAATAAAGAACACTTTATGATCCATTTTCTGTAATTTACTATCAAACTGTAAAAATTTCTGAGCACAGAGAGAAAGTTGCTCTCAGTAATGTTTACTGTGTATGTCTTCACTTTGACCCATTGTGGCTATTTTGACTGTAGAGGATAATTAACCACTTATACAAGTGCACCATGATTTGTCAGCGCATGTTAGCTAATTAAAATGTGTGCATTTTCATGAATAGAGTCAATTGTTTCTGGTTATGTTTGTCAGAAAACAACAGGATAAGCAGTCATCTTTTGTCCACCCAGAAGCATTGCTCATTAAAAATTCCCCTCTGGGATAAATTAACAAAGCTACTCAAACTGTATTTTTCTGAAAAAGCCAAGTTTCCTAGTGTGGGTGAACTGGGGATATAATGCAAATAGGGATATCATATTTTACTTTAATATACCATTTTTGCAAGTGTTTAACCTCTTGAACAGAGGACATGTATTTTTCCTCCAGCATGCCTCCAGTCACCAAGACTTTTGATATCTACTGCTAGTTTTCTTCTGCTGCTGGGTGCCCGGTGTATATCCAGTTTAATAAAAGAGAAATCAAAAGCTTTAAATAGTTTAAACTCCCCCTTTGCTGTTTGGCAGCTCCAATATGTTTTCTCAGGTTAAGTTTATCTCTTATTTCTATCTCAGGGTAAATACTAGGTGTTATTCACCAGTTCTGATGAAAAGGCTTTAAAGAGCCTTTGGAAAGATAAATGGAAGGGTGTGCCATACTTTATAACTTTTTTCTGCTCATTTTTTTGGTTACAAAAAATCTTGGTTCAAGTGTATGTTTCTGTTTTTCCTTAAGTGTACAGAATGCTATCATCATCTTTCAATGGAGTGGATATAGCTCATTGAGAAGGCATTTCTGGTTGACCTGAAAATAATTCTTTTCACACATGAATTTGTTCCACCTGCATGGTGCAGTTTGTCATTTCAAATGTTTTTACCTGCAACATTATCACTTCTACCTGATCTGACAGGCCAAATATGGCTAAAATTTTGCTGAGTTTTAGGCAGGTACAGTCCTCTGAAAAACTAAGTACACCCTCACTGCTTCCATAGGAATTGAGAGTTTAAGGAGCAGCCAGGCACTGCTGACCAAATGACCTTAGTTAACTGATCGGCCAGTGTGGCCCCCTCTTTGAAAATGAGTTTTGGCAATTTGCTGGTCTGCATACAGGTGTGCCACAATCTTTCCAGGAATGGACATCCCAACAAATTCACCCTAAAGTCAGACCTTGCAATGCTCAGAAAATCTGCAAAAAAAAGGTTGCATTCAGCTTCAGCAGGCCTCAGTTTGTTAAATGTTAAAATTCAAGCTGGTAGAATTAGAAAACGACTTAAGTACAGCTTGTTTGGAAGGGTGACCAGAAGAAAGCCTCTTCTCTCTAAAAAGAACATGGTAGCATGGTTTAAGTTTGCAAAGTTGCATCTGAATAAACCACAAGACTTTGGGAACAATGTCCTTTTGGCAGCTGAGACCAAAGTGGAGATGCTTGGCCATAATGTACAGCACCACATCAGAAGAAGACATGATTTAATAATCCCTATACATTACAATTCAGTTCACAGTTCAAATACTCTTATGCTGTTACACACTATACATGCAGGAGGCCAGTGAACATGCAGGTGAAAGAGATGGGTGAACAATCAGGCTCCAGAGAGAGCAATGTAGGGGTTTGGTGCCTTGCTCAAGGTCACCTTCTCCAGCCTCCAATCCACCTCCAGGGGCCCAGAGGGGGATCTCGAATAGGTGGGGTCTTGGGTTGACCTCCAGGTGCAGGTCCAGGTGGGTCTTCATCCGGCAGCCCTCTGCAACCCTCTCGTGTAAAATCGAGTCGCCCAATGGACTGAGCCACTGCTGCCCCCACAAAAACCCAGCATATCAGCACAAACACCTCCTACCAACTGTCAAGCATGGTGGTGGAGGGTTGATGAGCGCTTGTTTTGCAGCCACAGGACCTGGGCACTTTGCAGTCTTTGAGTTGACCATGTCCTCCTCTGTATGCCAAAGTATTCTAAAATCAAATGTGAGACCATCTGTCTGCAAGCTAAAGCTCAAACTGGATCATTGAACAGGACGATGATCCAAGCAGAGCAGCAAATCTACAACAGAATGGCTGAAAAAGACAAGAATCATGGTGTTAGACTGGCCTAGTCAAAGTCCAGATCTCAACCCAATTGAAATGCTGTGGTGGGACCTTAAGAGAGCCATGCACAAATGAATCCCTCCCTACCTCAATGAACTGTAGCACAAATTTAATTTTGGAACTACTTTTCAACCAAGATTGGTTTGTTTTTGCACTCAGTTTGTTATTACTCACAGGCTTAAGGCACCAAAACCTGGCCTTGTCACTAACACTGCACATTAGAAATTAACACCAAGGGCTTCTGTCTAAGCATTCATGTGATAAGCTGGTAAAATTGACTATATTTACCTTTACAGCCTCACATTTGCACCACAAAAGCTATTTATACATTGTAAAATTATTTTATATGACAAATAAAATAAAATCTAAAATTTAAAAAAGCCATTGCTAATGTATGAACAGTTTTATTCCTGTAAAATTAGACCGGCAGAGTCACTTATTGAGAACCAGAATGCGGACTCATTGAGTGCTTTATCAGGCCTGGAGCAGAGCTCATTTCATCTCCGCTCCAGCAGTCAGTCAGGGACCGTTAAGTACAACGTATTTCTTCCAGCTCCAGTAACCTCATCACTCAGCCCAGTGAAAATTCCTCCTTCATAAATATACGCACAGGCACATATTGATGTGGTTTCCACATTAATTTGTATGAGAAGCATGCACACAAGGCATGACTGCTTATCAAGAGTTCACCTCCCTTTGCATCTAATTGAAAATTGTTCTAAAAAAAGACATTTTATTGTCGTTTTTATTGCATTATTACTCAGGAACAATATAGATGTAGTACGTTTGATACCGGTCTTTGACTAACGTGTCATACAGAATCCTGTAGATAATACAATGTATGGTTTATTCCTGCAAGAGTGCAAAGTGCAGCCTGCTGATCCAACATCAAGAAAGCCTCATTAGAAGTGAGGAATGTAATTTGTTCAGTATTAGACATTCAGCTTGTTGCTAATAATAAATCTGCTTTCACTGCTTTGGTAATAGAAACTAATGTACTCTGTGCTGGTAGAGATATGAATGAATCTGCAGATAAAAAATAGATAAAAGTCAGTCCATCAAATGCATCCATTCTTTTCTATAAAACAATATAGAATAAGGCCACTACTGACAGTACTTTCTTAATCTTTCTCAGCAAACTATTCAAGGTATTCTGACTTTTAATCCACAAAACAAGTCCAAACATGCTGTATTTATAGTTTAATAAATAACCACTAACATATTTAACATTCTATTCTGAATTTGTTTTCAAGCCTCTTTGAGTTTAGCTATTTGTTCGACTTCAAAGCTACAAAAGAAAATCTTCAGCAAATTTCAAAAGCTGAACTGAAATCTCTGGCCGACGGCATATCGTTTCATTCTCTAAATATTTAGGGTGCAGAAAAAATTCCTGCATATAGATTGACTTCAGTTTCTTCAAGTCTAGGATTTGTCCCACGGCTATAAAGAGTGCAGAAAAGGCTGTCATCATGGTGGGTCAAGTGAAGGTCACGCCATCACCTTTCATCACCAAACTGCCAAATCACAAGCTGTGAAGATTTGTTAAGACCAAGTTTTATTATTGTGTGGCTCAAAAAGAATGGAAGCATACCTCCTACAGATGTTTACCAGATAGAACAGCAGCTGAAATAACAGTGTGTAATCATTCAAGAGTTAAGGAGATAGCTACAGAAAAAATGAGTTTAAAAAAAACTGTTGTGCAAAAGCAACTTTAGCTTCCTTTTAAGATTTTTACTATGCCACAGGAGCTGGGTTAGTTGCATTTAAATGAAATATATTTGTTCTTCACATACAGTGTTTGCATGTTCATTTTTTATAAAGATGTACTGAGAAAAGCTGTCAAAGCTGGGGAAAAATAACAAGCTTGTTGCTGTTTATGTGGGAAATGTTACCAGTATTAAGTTTGGTAAAATCAATATACTTCTAGGCACATGCACAGGAAGCCAAACATCCTTTGGATAATATTACCAACATCTGCAAGCTGATTGCTCAGAAATGATTACTTTCAATGGCAGTAATACAAAAGTGTTTCCCAATGCTGGAGACTAAGGTATCATGTCCTGCAATCTAATATATGATTGGGTGCCTGAAAACAAGTGAGAGTCAGAAAGCTTTCAAATCTGTTATAAAGACATGTTCAGTTCAAACTTGCTTGTATTACATCAGAAACAAATTAAAACTTAATGAAAGCACAGTTTAGCTGAATGGGAAAATAATTTCTCTCTTTATTATCAGCCCATAAATCCCTCATTAATTTATTCATCCATCCATTTATCCATTTTCTAAGGTCTAAGTCTTGGAGGCAGCAATCTAATCAGATGTCCCTCTCCTCAGCCACTTTCTCCAGCTCTTCTGGAGACATTCCCACACCAGCCAAGAAACATAATCTCTCCAGTGTGTCCCGGGTCTGCCCCAGAGCCTCATCCCCCTGAGGGATGCAGTAAAATACCTTTTGCTAGTCCACAAGACAAATGTACATTGGTTTGGGCAAACTAGCACACTCTTGAATATCCTCGAGAATATAAAGAGCTGGTCCATTGTTCCTTCAATGAAACCACTTTGTTCCTCCTAATTCAAAGGTTAAGCAGACACTCAGTAGACCCTAAGAGGGAGGTTGAGGAGTGTGATCCCCCTAAAGTTGGAACACACCCTGGGGAACAAGCACCCAAGGTCACCAATCCAAGGGCATCATCCCTGACTTCCATGAGATGTTGCACAGATGTCTCAACTAACCGCTCAAAACATTCAGAGCCTTAGAGAACTCGAGGCGAACCTCTTTCACCCCAGGACCCCTGGGTGGATGAAGTTCACCCTGAGTTCTGATGAAGTACATCAGAAACAAGTCAAACCTAATGAGGAGGATGATTAATTTGTACAACCTGAATTCCAGAAAAGTTGGGATGTTCTTTAAATTTGAACAAAATGAAAACAGACTTTCAAATCACATGAGCGAATATTGTATTCACAACAGAACAAAAATAACATAATAAATGTTTAAACTGAGAAATATTACCTCATGCCATCAGAGATGCTGGCTTTTGAACTGAACGCTGATAACACGCTGGAAGGTCGCCCTCCTCTTTAGCCTGGAAGACGCGGCATCCATGATTACCAACAAGAATGTCAAATTTGGACTCGTCTGACCATAGAACACTTTCCCACTTTGAAACAGTTCAAATGAATCTTGGCCCACAGGACACGACGGTGCTTCTGGACAATGTTCAAATATGCATCCTTTGCATGATAGAGCTTTAGTTGGCATCTACAGATGGCACAGCGGATTGTGCTGACTGACAGTGGTTTCTGGAAGTATTCCTGGGCCCATTTAGTAATGTCACTGACACAATCATGCCCATGAGTGATACAGTGTCATCTTAGGGTCTGAAGACCACGGGCATCCAATAAAGGTCTTCGGCCTTGTCCCTTACACACAGAGACATCTCCAGTTTCTCTGAATCTTTTGATGATGTTCTGCACTGTAGATGATGAGAGTTGTAAAGCCTTTGCAATTTGACGTTGAGAAATATTGTTTTTGAAGTATTCCACTATCTTTTTATACACTCTTTCACAGATTAGAGACCCACTGCCCATCTTTACTTCTGAGAGACTCTGCCTCTCTAAGGCATCCTTTTTATAATTAATCATGTTACAGACCTGATATCAATTAACTTAATTACTGCTAGATGTTCTCCCAGCTGAATCTTTTTGAACTTTCCTGCTTTTTCAGTCATTTGTTGCCCCCGTGCCAACCTTTTTTGGACCTGTAGCAGGCATCAAATTTGAACTGAGCTCATTTAGTGGATGAAGGTGTACAATTTCCCAGTTTGAACATTTGTTATGTTGTCTGTATTCTGTTGTGAATAATATATTGGCTTGTGTGATGTGAAAGTCTTTGAGTTTTCATTTTGTTCAAATTTAAAGAACATTCCACCTTTTCTGGAATTCGGATTGTATGAGAATGTGCTGTTACAGCTTGTTAAAGCAACAAGTGCAAAACCCTACATGTTAACATGTGCCCAGCACCGTTGATTTTATTGCATACTCTTTTGTAACCTAACAAGTGAAGCAGAAAGTAAATCCATACTGCAGAAAGACTCAAATATGCTATGGTATTTAAAGATCTTAAATGGGTAATAATAGTAGGTGGTGGTGTTACAGCAGAGCTAATGGATGTTCTTAACCTTTCAGTTGTAAATGTCAGAAAAACAAAGCTGTTAACCTAAAATGTAAAAGAAAGTTTGATAGCTACTTGGATTCTTTAAAGCCCTGTGACTTTACTGTCAAATGTTGGTTTTGTTTTTGCTGTAAGTCCCTCTTTTAATTCAGTTTGAGGCAAAAAAAAA
>VUQH01067809.1:0-13051 GCA_015106775.1 Etroplus canarensis
CCCCCCCCCTCCACGCACACACACACACACACACACACACACACACACACACACACACACACACACACACACACACACAAACTCCCCTGCAGAAGCCCACAGCATCTCAGCACACACAGCCACGGTTCCTTAATGACTGCCATCCCTCTCTGTGCCACATTATTAATTAGCTCAATGATCCTTGCCGATGGGACCTGCACCGCAGATTAGAGCCCTCAGCACCAGCACCCCTGGCTTCTGCTGCTGCCTGTCCAGGATAGGTGAAGTCAGGCTGGGAGGTGGGGAAACGTGTCCATATATGTTTGCTTCAAGGTAAAGTATGTGTTTTACAGCAAATACAAAATTTTTTTGTCTGTTTCTTAATAATGTTTGTGTGTCTATGTGCACGTGTGAGCAGAAATGGCCAGAAAAAAATGCTTTGAATTGTGAAAGAACATAGGGATTAATCATGTGACCATGGAGGAGGAAGAAGGGTGGGTGCCACCTGGCCCAACACTGTGTGCAGCATGTTCAGCTCCCCAGTGCACCACAACTCCCAACATCACCATACTCAGCAGCATCAAAAGATTCATGGACTGGTGTAGGTTCCCAGTGCCAGTGATCCTGGCTATATCCTGACTTGCATACTGTAATCTATCTAAAAACAGTAGACCCCATTGCAGTCCTTAGTCCTCTTACCATGTATAATTGCAGAGGAGTTTTTCCTCTGTGTGTTCCCAAAAATCCAACTGTTCATCAAGGGCTTTGTTACTGTGGCATGCAAATGTGCATTAATATTTTTGTCAGGGCAGAAAAAAGGAAAGAGGTGAGAGAGAAGGAAAAAAAAGAGATACAGCCTCTCCAGATGCTTCACAATTGCACAGAGCAAATGAACATAAATGTCACTGTCAAGCTGAAATGAAGAAAAAATGTGTCACGGTGGCAAACTGTGCTGGAGTTAGAGGACAGCAGGACATGTTTTGCATATGAAGAGGTGAATGCCCAAGGAGAGACAAGGAGGCTCTGCACCTGTAACAAATGACTGCCCACAATTACCCCCCACAACCACCACCTCCAAAAAGCCCATCTCATTCAAAACAAAAAAGTGGTGAGAGCAAAGGGTAGATATGATGTTCTGTATGACAGACTTTGCTTACTAAGTATAAAGAATATTTTGGAGGCAATGAGCTACATTTCTGACATTGCCAAGATAGAATTACCCAACTCCGTTAAATAATGCAGAGTCCTTTGAGTCTGCATTATCATCTTTGGACCACCAGTGGAGCAAAATCAACACCTTCCTTTCAATGCATGCCTCTTGCAGTACTGCTTCATCTCTGCCCACAGCTTCTGCCTTCACAATTGTGCACAATACTGGGTACTAAGCAGTAAAGTCAATGAGGAGTTTGGGCATGTGTGAGGATAGATATGCAGGGCATGTAGTCGCTCCAAGGTGACAGTGAGGTGTGTTGTGATTATTGACTGTGTGACCTCACGCTGACCCCGGCTGTGAGCGACTAAAGGGCAGGGAGTTAGTGTGTGCCGCACCGCCTGTCATGCCCGTCAATACACTGATGAATGGAGCTGGCGGTTATTAAAGCAGAATTAGAGCGGGGAGGGGGGAAGCGGGATAAATGATGGTGCAAATGGTTGTGCAGTGGAGACTGTGGAGCCGGATGGCACAGCATCAGTGTCATCAGTCTTTATTACCCTCCAGGGAACAGAGGGGGAGAGACAGGGAGCGGTCAGCGCCACGCACTCCTCACCCCTCACCCCCCACCCCCAGTCTCTACAACACCTAGGTTGAGCATCCACGTCCCTCTGCTTGTGGAACATCCAACTAATCCTTATCCATTTAACTGGATAAATACCTGCATGTTGACTCCGGGCTTGAACAGACTTAGTTAATCTTCATTCTCACCAACATGAACACATTTTAAAAACCTAATGTATGTTTATACATATATTTCAACATATGTACATATGTGCATACACAAATACTGCTTCTGTTCCACTTTACCCATCACTGACTCTCTCCAGGCTTCTTTGCTTTCTCCTGTTTTCCCTCCTCCATTTTCTCTCTCACTGAGGGAGTGGAGGACCCCCACCACAATCAATCATGGTGAAGTCACAGAGCACAGCGGCACACTCAGGGCACTGTGCAGATAAGCTGGATAGAGAGAAGAGAAGAGAAGAGAAGAGAAGAGAAGAGAAGAGAAGAGAAGAGAAGAGAAGAGAAGAGAAGAGAAGAGAAGAGAAGAGAAGAGAAGAGAAGGTGTTAAAACTGGGAGCTGTACTTTGGGTCTTGGAAGGAGGGAAGGTTGCACACTGGGTTCACTGCACAGTCAAAGAGTGGGCACACTCTCCGCCAGGGCGAGATGGGAATGGATGGGTGAGCCAGTTCCATTGGTGAAGCCCCTGTGAGGCCCAGCCCCTCACCAGAGAGCTATGCCTGCATACAGATGTGAACATCCCATTGATATTCTCCCCCTGTGCTGCTGCTCTTGCTCCGCTCTGCTTCTTTTTTCCTAATTAGAGGTTTATTTATTGATACCCCAGTTAATGTCTCTCCTAATTTTGCAATAGTTTTGTCTCCATTACCCAAGAGATTCATTTGCCGCAGTGTTTGGAGCAGTGCTTTCACTAGTTGTGGGTACCTCCAGGCTTACCTTTCTCTTAAATCTGGCCCCCGCCCTACATCACCATTTGGATGACTACCTCAGTGTACCACATGGCAGGCAAGGAATCTGTGGCCTGAGGTTGTATGGGAATTGTAAATGCAAGAAGTTGTAGTATTAGATGGCCACTTCCTTTGTAGTAACTTCAAAGTAAGTGGAAGTAAAGATTACTTGAATATTGGTTTGAATTTTGCTTGGAGTTTTAACACTGAAAGGTCTCTGTAGTTTTTATCTGAATTTGCATATCCATTGATGCCCTTGGTAAGTTTAAAAAGCTTAAAAGTACAACTTCTAGTCAAGCCACAACCTGTATTCTTTCAGAATCCACAATGAAAAATTAGGAAAAGTGACAGTACATTGAAGTTTTGCACATCAGCTTTACTGTTTTGTTCAAGCTTTTCAAAGTATTCCAGCAATATTCACTGAAGCAAATATTGACAAATGAGGTCCAGTATGAGCAGTAGATGACAGTGATGCTTTTGCAAACATGCTGGATATAATGCGTTTAAGTACATCCAACATTTTATCAAATATGTTTATTGTATTACTTACCCAGAGTCAGACAAACTCATCTGTAATAATCCCATCTCTTTGCTTTCTGTTGAAAAATAGCTGTTGCACTGCTGATAACTCCCTAGCATATTAAGAGGGGAGCTACAATAAGAGCAGCTAACATCCCTGTAGTGAGGAAATGGTCCTTCCAGCAACTTCAAGGTTGGATGGTTGGTCATTAATTTACTTTACATGGCCTTACATGTTATGCATAAATTATGAGTTCATTATTTTCTCTTGAATCTTGAGTCCTAGAGCATAGGCTACCTTGTTGTTTTGCTGTTCTGATGTGTTGTGTATGTTGTTTGGATTTTGTACATTTTGCAGCTTGTTTTTGTGAAGTAGTAAAAGCATTTTCGAGAAAAACACATTTTTCCTAGGTCATGTTTGCTCCTAGACCCTAAAACAAGAGTTCTAACTGAAAGATGACTGGCATTATCAGCATAATAAGTCCTTGGCTTGACGTGACAGTGTCTGAATTCAGAGCTGCTTGTCACATATGCCTTATTTTGAGGTAAACCCTTTCACTTGTCAGTGCTATGTTTTCTGAAAGCAGTTTTTTTTTCTTTTTCTACCCAGAGATTTTATCCATAGCTATCCCTTTCTGCATTCTCAGACAGCAGAAAGTAAAAAGTGAAAGTAAAACTTTGCATGTTGTGAAAATAAGCATTCAGAGTGGAGCTTCAAGTTTTCTGCTGTCTTTATTCACACACACATAAGGAGAGTGTGGATCTGCAGAATAGGCCAGCTTGCACAGAGACAAGATCTGATTATAATGTTTATGACAATTTCTTTCTATCCTTAGAAATAACCACTAAATGAAGACCCTTAACTATCTGTCTACACACTCTTAGCCATTTTGTCTCTCCATCAAGAACGTCAATATCCCTGAATTTCCTCAACTCGCACACACTTCTCAAAATATGAAAACATAATCACACATTAAATTAAGGCACGAAAAGCCATCCATCCATTTTCTTATCCAATTCAGGGTTACACCCTATGACACATGGCTAATATGGAGTCAGCTGGTGGATTCAAACCCAGGACCTCATTGTTGTGAGGTAACAGTGCTGACCACCACACCATGCTGCCCCATGAGTAAATACAAGTAACTGAGATCATAACATTTATTTGTTAAGTATTTTATTTTACATATTCAGTTTATATTTATTTTAGATTTCTTTTCAGTTCCTTTCATGGAATCTTGAAATTTAACTGAATGTTAATGTCTCCCAAAGTTTTAGTTGGGAAAAAGTTGCATTCATAATGTTTATATAGCTCAGCTGAATCACATAACATCTACAAAATACAAGCTAATGGTATCATTCCTCTCAGTCTGAATCTCTGTGTCTCTCTAAGCTGCTACTCCAAGCCCAGGTGCTGCTACGCTGACTAACTCATGGATCACAATCAGCCCCCTCATTCAACCCAGGAACATCCCTGTCAGTCTCTTCTGTCTCCCTAGGGCTTAGTCTGATCCCATTTTAGTCATCACACTGACTACAGCTGCCCCTGGCGCCGCACTGGAATTGGATGGTCTGATGACTAGTGTGAATGGTCGATAAATGTCCGTGCTATGTGCACACAAGACAATGAAACTTACAAACCTGGATGTAATTCTGTGGCAGCAGCACATGGCTGGTTTTGCAAATGTGTCAATAGATTAAGAAAAGATGCTAACAAGATGCAAAAGCAGTTCACTAGGTCTCTTTATCATAATGCTCTAATGCCCTTCAAATAGGGAGGATGAGCTTTTGTGCAGCAGGCATCAACACCAATGGGTTAACTAATGATGGCATTAGAGTGTGTGTTGGTGTGTGAATGGCTGTGTCGATGTGCACATGTGCCTTTGCGCATTAGTGTCTGTGCGCTGTCATTTGTGTGTATATGTGTGCATGTGCCTTTCACAGGTGATCAGTCAAGGCTATCCACTCAGCCTTTCTCTTGCAGCCCCCTCATTACAGCCGACTATCTCCTCTAAACACCTGCAGCCCCACAGCCCACCTTCAGCTCCTGGGCCCACACGTTGCCTCTTTTTGTCCCAGTGTAGAAAGAGCCTGCCCATCACATCAATCTACTGCACTGTTTATATTTATGTACAGGAGAGAGGCTAAAAAAGGCCCCTCTTACTGTGGGCTTTATTGACTAAGCATTAAGCGGACATTATCAGGCGATAGCCTAGTTATTTATGAGGCGGTGATAAAGGCTGCAGGACTGAGTTATGTGAGAACCAGGAGCAGGATGAAAGCTGCTCATACAGAAGCACTGATACCCGACACTTGCCTCTCTCAGTGTGTGTAGAGAGGCACTGCAAATGCGCTAAACAGAGCTGAAACACTCAAGGATTTATGGGTGGTAAATTTATGCTCTCCATAGGTCAAATGAGGGGCTGTTTATCTGAGTTTCATTGTCACTGTCCTCGTGGCACTGCGCTGCAGGTACTGAAATTTTCATATTTGCTTTAGGCATGTAGCCAAACAAGTAAGGAGAGGGGAGGGGGAGGGGGACCTCTAGGTGCAGTATTCCACTGACCTTCTGAACTTATTTTTGAATTTTCAGAGCAACACATTGCTAGCATTTTTGAGATGTTGTCATAAATTATGCATGGAAGAACATAGCTCTCCTTGAGTGTGCATGTTGAATATGTGTGTATTTTAGTATTACACAGTAACACAGTAAGTGCACAAGAGGTTGTGGCTGTCTTTGGAGTTCTGTGTGAGGGTTGCAAATCTGTTGTTGACATTTTGCGGCTACATACCGCAACACTTGTATTTGGTGTTAAGAAATGGATTTGTATTATGGAGCCTAAAGTGTCATTGTGTCTTGCTTCATTTATATCTCATCAACGTGTACACACAGCTGAGTTACACATCTTCTTCCTCACATTTTGGTAGCTTACATAAATCTCTAACGCACAATGGCGTCAAAATTTTTGATATACATATATCCTTACCTCTGTATACTGTACATAGCACCATCTTACCCAGCCAAAGCCATCTTTCTCTTCAATAAACCAGGTCAACAAACAAAAAGCAATTACGTTGGGCAGCTGCCGCCTGGGAGTGGGTAATTACAGTGCAGTGTGGACAGCTTCATTCTAAACAGGTACTAAAAGCATCATTAATCATCCTTCCTCTGACGCCTCACACTGGTCATGTGACACACTCTGCTGAGGAACTGGGGAGGGGGATCCGCCTTAGGGGAAGGAGCAAGACCTGATTGGTTCCTTCCAGAAGTCCTTTTAGAGGTCAGCCAGTCAGCAGAGATGACCTGCCAATGACCTTGTATCACTTGACCCTTGAGGGCCCAGGGGTCACTCTCTCATATCAGTTGGAGAGCAGGCAGCAGAGAGGCAGAATGGAAGACGAATGACACAGAGAGGGAAGAGAAAGAGAAGACTGGTGTGAGGGTAGAGGGAAGGCACACAGAAGGTTTGTGCAGAGAGGCACTGGGAGGGGTGAAGATGAAAAATAAAACAGTAGGCATGAGGTTTGATTGAGCACCTGGGCTTTCCTTTTTGCATAAAATGTCTAACAAAAAATATGTTTTTACAGCACCAAGGCCAGCCCTGATGGCCACTTCAAACCTACACCCCTTTCTCTTCACTCTCACTTAGTTCCATTTTTCTTTCTCTCTCTCCTTTTTCATTGTCCATTGTCAAGCTCTCTTCAGGTTGGCTGAAAACATCATCCAAATCTAATTAGTGAGGAGCAAAAACATCTGTACGTCTGTTTCCCTAATGCTCATTAGTCATTAGTGTAAGCAACAAAATGACAAGAGACTGCAAAATGTGGATACAGATTTGCAAGTCAATGTAATATTACACATTTTGTTGCCTCCACACATAGCCAGTTGGGATTTTGGGGCGATGAAGCCCGCTTGAAAATCAATTCTGTCCCCTATGAAATACAGCCAAGATGGCGCCTGACAGAGTAAAGTTCATGAACTGTTCACTCGCTGAGCACAAACTGCCACGGATGGCTGATTGACAGATGAAACACAAAGACACATCTGAAAGACAGAGCACCAGTGTCCTCAAACCGGTACCCATCCCCTTCTCCTCTGTCTTCCCTCCACCTCACCCCTTCAGCCCCACCCCTTCAACCCAGCTCCTCTTCTCCTCTCTCTCCATATGTCTATGAATCTGTCACTATGGCAACCTCACCCCAAGGGCAGAGGAGGAGGGGGTTACTTTCGCTCAGACAAATAAGCATGGCACGTCTCATTTATGATGGTTTGTTTAGGGATTATAATACACTGATGAGAGGTCAAAATGTGTCTTCTTGCATACACAAATAAAAGTGTATGTGTATGTTTGAGCTAATTGTGTGCAGCATCTTGGCGAACATATGTGGTAAAGCCACAATGCAAACATTTTGAAATGGAAGCAAAGGCTAAAAAAAGTATTTATTTCCATACAAAATAATATTATTATTTTCATAAGAAATTTCAGCAGCTAAAAAATATGTTTTATTCATCATTTTAAATAGGATTACAGTTTTTCTATAGAAGGTATAAAAAAGAGGTCACAGGTAGCATAATGCCACGGGACCAGCACCTTTAAGTCAATGCATTATATCAGTGGCATCATTAGCAGAGCTGGTCCTGTGCTGTAGCTGATGTCTCAGATGCAATATCAGCAATCTCTGTGACAGCTCATTACATTGTTTACCTCATTTTTCCTTCACTTTATGCTTGTCTGCAACTTTTCAAAGGGCAATCCAAACTAGTGAATAGACTGTGCTGCATTAGAGAGGTCATATAGACACACAATTGAGATATTTAGCTTAATTTTCCTGATGATATCATGCAGGAGCTACAGTATGTACAGGCCAGGATTCTGCCAAGCTCCACTTCAACACACAGAAGCAGACATCTCAGGAAATGGGGAATTTTCCTATACACTACACTTGTAACCTTGACACAGTTTCACCTCTGTGTGTACCCTCCTTCTCACTCTTTTCCCCTCTCCTCCCATCCTCATGATACCTAACACTAACTCAAAGGCCTCCTCTCCCCCTCCCCCCTTTCAAGAGCAAATTTCCCATTGTAGCCAGAAGTGCTGAGTGCTGCTGTTTGCTTTGTACACAGAAATTCGCTGAGGCTGTAAGCTGTCCCCAAACATCTGCTCCCTGGAGTGGAGCAAGAGAGGAGAGGCAAGGACTGGACTGGTGTGCATGTTATTCAGTGTAGCTCTGTCAGAATGTGTTATGTATGGATTTGTATGTGCGTGTGTGTGCGCGTGTGAGTGAACAATTATTCAAATAGGTACTTTGTATCTTTTTGTGCGCATTATTAGTAGCACCTAGGAAACAAAACACATATTTGTGTAATTGTACACAGAGCATCCAAATATGCACTGGCACACACTCACACACAAACAGGTGCACTGCATCTCAACTTTTTTTGATGTACAAATTGTTTGGTAGTCAAATAGGTGAATGTCACTGATCGAAAAGACTAATAGTGCATGAAAGTCTTTGCAAATAAAGAAAAACAGTAAAATCAGACAAGCAGAAAAACTAGAAGGGAGGAGGACATTCAAATGATCTGTAATTAAAACAACAACTAAACTATCTATTCTATAAGAGCTTCACACAGAGTTAGAAAAAGCTTAACGTGATCAATTGATTTCATTCCCCTGAGCTCGGTGAAGATATTACACGCATATTATGCATTAAGTTAATTTTAGGTTAACTTAGCATTAATTACAATGAGCTCAGAAAGAACCCACTTATATGTGTTAATTTAAAATGTAATGTAAAATATTCTTTAAGGCACATATTGCTCATTCCTCAGTACTCCTCAGGAGAATTGTAACAGCTGCCCACATCAGCCAACTTGCAATAGAATAGAAAAGAAATGAGAGACTGTCAATAACCTCGTTCATTATACACTAATACATCAGTGGATTTACTTCCAATATCTTAGTTGTTCTTTTTCAGTTCAGGAATGCTTTAACAAAACACAGTAAAGTATTTTTTGCAACAAATTTGAATTAGTTTAAACATAAACATGTTTCTTATTGAATTATTGAGGGGAATAAGGAAGATTTTATATTGATTTTCATCATGAGAAATAATAGCTTTAAATAAAGGGAACAGAAAAATGAAGGTTGGGGAAACATAACTTGTTCCATGTCAACACTCTTACTACCTGTGGCAGCAGGTAGGATTTGAGTGGATTTGAGTTATTTTGTGTTTGTGTGTATAAGCACAGCACAGCTGTCAGTCTTGGGAACCAACCGTACATCTTCAGGAAGGAATTACAGAAGAGTACAAATTCATCAGAGCGGAGTCACGCTCAAATGCTTTCAAGCTAAATGTCAGGTCTGAACAAACAATGCAGTTCTCCTTTCATCAATTGAGACGTGAATGCTGAAACTGCCACAGATTGAAATTAAAGTGATAGTTCACCCAAAACTCTCTTTTCTCCTTTACTTCTTCCTTATAGTTCACATTAAGTTTTTCCTTTTCCCACATTTTTCTATTTTTTTTTTTTTTGCTTTTGCTAAATCTGTGGCATATTTCTAAGGGAATCGATTCTGGAACATATGATTAGGAAAGTTTAAAAAGAAGTCAGAGTGCACACCTGCTGCAAACATCCTCTCTGCACATTACAACTTGTAACTTAAAGAAATGACTCAATGGAACATATTTGCACAAGATGATAAAAGAGTTTGTAACAAGTTCATTATACACAACATTTTTCCGTCAGAAGAGTGGACATAAGAGACCATTTTTACAGTTGCTGGATTTATCACCATATTGTTTCAACATCACTGTGCCTATCATTATCTTCATGACCTTCACTAGGACACAGTTTGCATTAATGAGAAGAACACATTTGATGGTTTTGTTAAACATTCCACTTTGTGCTATTTTGTTTAGAGAAAGGCAGCCTTAATGGTGTGTGCTTTGTTTAAATGCAAATTCAAAATAAATTGGACTCAACACATCTTAGCCCTGCTTGCATGTAAAATCCTTCTTATAATTACAAAAAAAAAACTTTCTGATGTTTGTAAAGTCAGTTCCTCTTCCTTTTACTTTGAGCTTCTTTTCCTTTCTAGCTTTCATTAATGAGATGCACATTAAAAAGATATTGTTTGGGGGTTGGGGGATAATAGGAGTGTGTTTTTTTTAAATTATTCAAGCAAATATGCATGAAATATATAAACTACAAGCATCTAATGAATAGTTGTTCCAAATATTGTTTATGCTGGCTCTGACATGGAATCGTATTAACTGTTGAGCGTCCTCAAGTAACTATAATATTTCAACTTTGCTATTAAAAATAGGTCTGTAGTTTATATTCAAAAACTTATTGGGTGAAAAGACTCTTTCATCCAGTTTATAAAGTGAGCCAGTAGCATATTTTTTTGGCTTATTAAAATAAGAGACGGGGCAAAAATTAGGTTAGCTCTAGGTGTAGACAAAAAAATGCATTATCTGGCTGGGTATAGAATTATAATATGAACAATTATCATATGGCCTGCTCGCCCTTCTATTCAGCTCCATGAATTATTGTTGTGTGGACATACAGACCCCACAGCAGAACAAAAGCATTTGGAGCTGCTTGTTGAAAAAAAAGCAAAAAGAAAGAAAGAAAGAAAAAGCTCAGACTTGGAGGTCACCCAAATTAATGGTGCATCTTTCTCTCTCTGAGCCGCTGACCAGGTCATCGTTGTCCTGAGGCAAGACAAAGGTCAGGAGGTGAGAGTTGAACTCTGGTGTAACTGCATATATTAGCTTGGCCTTGCAGCCTCTGTGTCTACTCTTGTGCCTCACAAAAGTGCAATTGTTTTATTCTAATAAGTATTACCAGCAGCATTTTTATTTACATGCCAAATTCAAAGGAGAACACCTGTCAAAGGTTTAAAACTGACCCAATTAATTCTTCTTTTTTTGTTTGTTTGTTTTGTTTTTAATCCTAGCTCTTTATTTCTAATCTCCAACACCCAAGTTTAATTCCTTTGTTATGATTAATATCCGTTTTGGATCTAGTAACCTTCATATCCAGTGTAAACACGCTAATTGAAAGCTAAACAAAAATATTCCCTTACACAAAATTAATGTGCCTGATGGCCCATATCTTGATATTAAAGTAGACATTAACATGATAGAAACGCAGTGTGATACCGGAAACATAACAGTGTTTAAGGGCCGTGTTTACCATCATTTACTTTATATGAGATGAGATGTGAATCTGGAAGGAATATTTAGCTGCTGGAACTGCTGGGGCCACACCGTTTATTGGTTGATCTGCAAAACAGCACAGGCATCGTTTTATTGTCTGCTCTCCCGCATGAGTCTTTCAGCTAAATTATCATTTTCTGATGCATATATAGAGGCAATAAAAGACGCAACAACTCCCGATCGTGATGTTTCTACATTCCATTAACATGCAGTTACAGATGCATGCAAATGCTCCCATATTTGTGCCTCAAATAGATGGATCACCACGGATCAATATTCCAATACGAGCCACTCAATAAATCTATCCCTCAATCATGGCATTGTAATCGCTCGGTAGATAAAGAAAACCCTAAAACTGGACAAATCATACAACATGAAGGCAGGATTAAAGCGCTGTTAAATTGGCCCGATAAGTATTTGGTACCATATTGTGTGCGCACTCTGTCCACAACAGGTGCATCTCGTCCTGTCCTCGAATGAGACTTAAATTCGCAAAGAAACTCTCCATAATTCTAACCTTAATTTCTTTAAAGAGCAGCAAGGTGGTTTGATTAGTAATTTTTCAAACTTAATGCTGTAAAAACAGTAAAAATGCGTCGCTGAAATAAATAAGTAGAGCTTCAATAAATAAAAAGAAAATATTTTAAACAAAACTCAGAATCACATATCTTATTAAATAAATGTATTCAAGTTTGTTCCTGAATAAATTGTCCCCCCTAAAAAGAAAAAGAAAATACGCAAATAGCCTTCCACAGTATCTACGGACAATTAATAACAGTTTGGGTCTTCGTTTACATTGTGTAGAGAGGAGCGCAATGGGATGACTTGAATTTTAATATTCAAATCAAAGCGCCAGTCTGAAGCCGGAGAATGACAAATCGTTTCGAGCCGTTCTTGCATGAAGAAACTTGCCTTTGCGCTTCTTGCGTTAAGCATCCATCGTTGTAAGCAAATAAAGGCGAAGCCTAATTGAAACCGATGCAAAAGCCAATCATAACATCTGCAGGCTTGCCGTGTAAACGCACAACGCAGCTCCTGCGGTTTCAAGAGTTCAGGGCAGGTGTTTTTGGCTAGGTCGGTCCTGGGAAGGGGCAGGTGTCCAGAGTGTCGGTGTGTGAGTGCGGAGCCGCGGGCCTCGGGTCGGAGAGCAGCCCGTCCCTCTGTAATTTCTTCTGCTTCATGCGTCTGTTCTGAAACCAAACTTTCACCTGGGTCTCGCTAAGCTGCAGGGCGCTGGCGACCTCCACCCGCCTGGCCCGCGTTAGGTACTTGTTGAAGTGGAACTCCTTCTCCAGCTCGGTCAGCTGCTTGGTACTATAGCTGGTCCTCGGGGGCCCATTCACCGTGGGATGGCCATCCGCGCAGATGTTGCGGCTTCCAGCCTCCACAACGCCGAGGCCCGAGTCAACAATACTGAACCCACAGGTCATGTGCATCCTGGCTGGGAAGAGAGGACATGGAAACATTATTCAGCAAGATCAATGAGGCTACCAACAAAAGAATCACAAAACCTTCCTGAATTAAATTATCCACGCCCATGTCCTGGAAATAAGATGAACATTTGCTCCAGAGTTGAAACATGAAAAATTCTGGATGATTGTTGTTCGCATTTATATAAAGTTATACCTTTTGTTTATCCACAAA
>VUQH01067811.1:0-34357 GCA_015106775.1 Etroplus canarensis
GTGAAGGAGGACATGAAGAGGGTTGGTGTGAGGGAAGAGGATGCAAGGGATAGGATGAGATGGAGGCAGATGATCCGCTGTGGCGACCCCTAACGGGAACAGCCGAAAGAAGAAGAAGAATTGGCCAGGCTCTTTTAGATGTTTTCTGACAAAATCTACTCTGGCCTTGCTGTTCTTGGGTGTAACCAGTAGTTTGTACCTTGCTGGAAACACTCTGTATATTTACATTCATGGCATCTCTTGATTGTAGAGTTTGAGAATGATACATCCACCTCCCTGAGAGTGTTCTTGGCTTGGCTAGATTTTTGAAGCGTTTTTCTTCACCAAGTAGAGAATTCTGCAATCATCCACTTTAGTTGTCTTGTGCAGCCATCCAGGCTTTTTGTGTTGCTGACCCAGCCAGTGCATTCATTCCCTTTAAAAATGTTGTTTGGTCTTTTCTGAAGTTTTGCTGTCTCTTTGTTTATTTTGGTTTTCTCCTTCACTTGTATCTGCATCTCTCTGGACCTCGTTTTGAGAGTTCAAGTGAACAGCTACCAAAAGCAAACTCAACACTTGTAATCAGCTCCAGATCATTTATTTGATTAGTTTGTCATGGAATAATGAGGGAACAGGCCTCATTCAGGCATTAAAACTGCTTGTCTGTCAATTGTCCCATTACTTTTGAGCCTCTGAAAATGGCAGACTATGTATAAGAATGCAGTTTTTTGTCAAATCCCTTGGATTAAAGATGACAGTCTGCACTTCAGTTACATCTTGACTAATTTAAAATCCACTTGTGTAATGGGGCAAAATTTAAGGAACTAACTCTGCATACACATACAAAAATAAACTCCATCTTCTCATCTGACAGCTAAAAAGTGAATTAATCTATTTCACGTCATTTCTAATGGTTTCTTGAAATGTCCAAAACACCAGTCAGTTTACAGAAATAATCAAGACAAAATCCTCATCTGATTAGCGCAGAAGATTTTGCTGTTCTGCACTTTTATCATTTAAATGTAGATGACTTTAGGTTGCTTCAGTGACCGCAGGCTCTGTTCCTGCATGACGGATGCTTCCTAAGAAAATAGTTCCTTCTGGCTTATCTGTGGCAGTATAAAAAAGTTAAGTTCCTCCAAGCTTTTACTTCTCCTCCTACCTGCACCCCATACAGCTTGTCCTGCTAAGATTTTTGCAGCGCCATTTCATAAACCTGTTCTGTCCTATTTTCATTGCTTTCCCATGACACCTGAGAGCCATTCATCATCTTCACCATTTTATCCGACAGCAGCCCTAGTTCACTTACCACCCCTCTGGCCCACTTTCAAAGGCCTTCTATGCTGTTCAAAGACACTTCCTTAATAGGATCATCCTACCCCATGCTGTTACATTTCTTATTTTTTTATTTTTTATAACCACGGATGTTTGGATACACATAAAACAGTATAATGTGGAGCACAAAGAAGGATATAAAAATATTCTTGTGTACTTTTCTAACCCTATCTGGCATTCCTGGCATTATATAATAAATAACACAACATGAATTAGATATTCAGAGTGTGTTCTCAACATGAAGCAAAAAGGCAAGCTTATTTGGATCCATGAAAAAGCAGTTATTTATTGTGTCCTGCTGCACTGGCCCCCCTCCTCTGCTGGCTGCAGCCCAGCCTGGCCATGGCTGAGTAGAAACGGGCTTATTTATAGTTGAACTAAAAACCTACTTTGAGAGTTAACTGTATTTTCTCAGGCAAAGATGTATTTGATTAATTTTTCATGCGTCCATACTGTACAACCTTAGTATCTTACAATTTTCATTGAAAATGAAATTTTATTTAACTACTTTTCCCTAGATAATCATGAATCTAGCCCCAGAGCTGGTGCTGAAATGATAAAAAATATCTATGACCAGCTTTCAGTATGCTGTAGCTGTGTTTTTATGCTCGTATTTTTCCTCTTTACAGGCTGTGAGCCGATCCCTCTGCGCTACCTGGAGTGGAGCAATCCAGAGTCCATTATCCAGGTGGTCTTCTCCTGCCTGGGCATCCTGGTAACGTCATTTGTTGCCTTCGTCTTTGTCTTGTACCGTGACACACCGGTGGTCAAATCCTCCAGCCGGGAGCTCTGTTACATCATCCTTGCAGGGATCTTCCTGGGCTATCTGTGCCCTTTCACTCTCATTGCCCGACCCACTGTGGCCTCTTGCTACCTCCAGAGACTTCTTGTTGGACTCTCAGCTGCCATGTGCTACTCAGCCCTTGTAACCAAAACCAATCGCATCGCCCGCATCCTGGCAGGCAGCAAGAAGAAGATTTGCACAAGGAAGCCAAGATTCATGAGTGCTTGGGCTCAGGTGGTTATCGCCTCCATCCTGATAAGTGTCCAGCTCACTTTGGAAGTTACCCTCATCATCATGGAGCCTCCTGAACCTATCAAATCTTACCCCAGCATCAGAGAAGTATTCCTGATATGCAACACCAGTAACCTTGGTGTTGTAGCTCCACTAGGCTACAATGGTTTGCTGATCATGAGTTGTACATATTATGCCTTTAAGACCCGCAATGTCCCGGCAAATTTCAATGAGGCCAAATACATTGCTTTCACCATGTACACCACGTGTATAATCTGGCTGGCATTTGTGCCAATTTACTTTGGCAGCAACTACAAGATCATCACTACATCCTTCTCTGTGAGCCTCAGTGTGACTGTAGCTTTGGGGTGTATGTTCACGCCAAAGATGTACATCATTATTGCCAAACCTGAGCGGAATGTGCGCAGTGCATTCACCACCTCTGATGCTGTGCGCATGCATGTCGGTGATGGCAAAATTGCTTGCCGAAGCAACAGCCTGCTGAACATGTTCAAGAGGAAAAAGAACACTGGAAATGGCAGGTAGGTTCATTAATTGAGTCTGTGAGTCCTGCTCCTGAGGCACCTCAGGGATGCTGGTTTTATTTAATTCCCTCTCAAAGGGAACATGACGTCTTACTGTATTCACTTTCTTAGGGACACCTGTTGTAAAGTGTGACGGATATAGGTCAGTACTCAATTCACACAGCCATTTTAACCTTTGATCTGTTGTTAAAATTAAAACAAGCATCTCTGCGTGCTAAGGGATGACAAGTTAGAGCCTTGATACCGAATACAGGGTTTCTTCAGGGTTCATCAAACTATATACCAATAGCTTTAAAGCTTTTAATATATTCTGAGAGACAGAGAGTTCTAAAACCTGCAGATACCCTGTAATACTGATAATTACTGTAATACTGATCATTTAAAAAATATTTTTAAGAATAGAAATAGTGACATGAATTTTTTACATGAACCAGAAATGTTGTTTTTGTCTCCACTTTTCTGGGTTCCTATGAAGTAACAGCCATCTTTATTTTGTTCATAGTTCTAATGGAAAGTCTGTGTCATGGTCTGAACCAGGTGCAAGACATCCTCCAAAAGGGGATCACATGTGGCACAGACTGTCAGTGCATGTGAAGAGACAGGAAGCAGGTTCCAATCAGATGGCTGTCATCAAACCTTTAACTAATACCTACCATAACACAGCCCTGGAATTCTCAGACCTCAGCACTAAGACTTTGTACAATGTGGCTGAGGAGGACGAGAACGACCCTGTCCAGTATAACCCCCCTGATACTCCACCCATGGTGGCACACGGACAAATGCCTGCCGGTGGACTGATGAAAGATTCGGGTGAGGAGGTTGAGCTCTATTCCCCAGAGCCTGTGGAGGAAAATAGCATTATCCCCCAACATGTGATCATGGACCACTTACAGGAGGAGGGGGTGGTGAGCACATTCAACAGTGACATCCCTGAGCTCAGTGATATGATAAGCATGCCTGAGGCTATCAGTGGTGGCATGCCAGTGTACCACCAGGCTCACCTCATCCAGCAGGAACCTGTCCTGCCTGTGCACCTTGATCCATTTGATGATGAACCTGACTTCCCTTTAGAGGAGGAGGACGAGGAAATGGAGAATGAGCAATTTGGCCTTCTACATGGCTACATGTACAACAACGCCCAGATTCATGACGAGGAGGACTTTGTTGAGGTCAAATTAGCAACTGAGGACTCTCTGGCTCTGATGCCTCCCTCACCTTTCCGCGATTGCACTGGTCCTCCAGTGAACCCCTTTCCCAACTCGCCAGTATCCGAGTCGATTTTGTGCACACCTCCAAATGTGACATATGCCTCTGTCATCCTAAGAGACTACAAGCAAAGCTCCTCCACTCTGTGAGGGGACACTCTAAATGTTACAAGTTTGACTATATTTTTCAGTTTTTATTTGTTGTATATGATGAAACATGAGGGAAAACTATTCTGTGGTCTGTCATCATTTTTCACTCTAAAACTTAATAGCTTTTACATTATAAGAGTGAGCAATGAGTACCACATTTTAAAATGATTTAAGATGTTGTATGAAAAACATATTGTATATTTCTAACATAAGATGTCAGAAAAAACTGTTTATGTATGCCCATTTATGAATTATTGTCATATTAATAGATTTGTTTGAGAAATATAGATGAGGTAACAATCTGATTAGTTTGTTGATCTTAAATAAGATGATTTAATGAGTATAGTTCCTACAGAATTATTCACTTTAATAATAAGAAAATATGGTTTCTTTCATATATTGTGTGTTGGGTTCTTTATTGGGCAAGAGAAGAGGTTATTTCGGGGGGAAACACCATAATTCATTTTCTTGCTGACAGTTAGAAGAGTAGATCAGTCGCACTTTGCTACAGCTAAGCTAAGCTACAGCTAGCATACATTAGCTCAGCATAAAGAAACAACAAAGAGAAATTTGTCAGTTCAAAAATTACTGTTTGTACATGTTGGTTCTTGAGATTGACTGTGTAAATTATTGAACCTACAAGTTGGCAAGAAATTCATGTATTTGAACTTCTAGATCAATACCCCATCACTAAAAACTGGTTTTCATTCAAAAGAATCATCGTCTGACCTACATCCAGCAGTGCTGGTGCAGTTGGTGTGAGACTAGTATTCAGGGACTGTCTACAAACTGCAGTACCATAAAAATATAATGCGCACACATTCAGTAATAACTATAGTCTCATACAAGTGTGACCAAATGGGGCCCTCTGCTGTGTTGGCACATGCCACTGATGGAAAATTAATAGACTCACTTATTACTGTACTTATCAGATAGATATCCACTGTAATTAAGTTTTCCTCCATTATTATTTCTTAGTATTTTTAAGTCAAATGTCATAAAAAATGCTCAGACAAAACTGAATTATGAGGAAATACTACTAAATTCTCACTGTACAGTATATATCAAAAAATTATTTACACATTATGGTAGTATAATCACAGAATACCCTAATGTGTAAAGTGATTTTGAATGTAACCAAAGGAATATTATGTTACCATATATATATATATTTTTTTTAGTGTTAGTCTTTGTAGATGTTCCTATGCACTCTCATGGTCAGCTGTACCAGATATGCGTTATCGATTCCCTAATGGGGAAATCACAGTCAGGTCTCAACACACACACAAACATAGGTGAGAGAACCTGGCTATTGGAGGTGGGAGGATGATTGTTTATTGACGATTAAAATATTTCCTATTAGTTAATGATCCCAGCTCAAGTTTTCCTTCCAATCTAACCTTGAGCAATATCAAGCAATATCACCCCTTGGCTGGAAAAAACAAGTTTTTTTTGGTACATTTGCCACCTTTTTCTCATAAGTTTCCCACTTTTTTCTTGTAAATTTACCAGATTTTCTTGTAAATATGGTACTTTTTTATCATTAAATTGCCACTTTTTTCTTGGCATTTTTTTTGCCAAAATTATGATTTTTTTTCTTAGAATTTTACTCATCTTTTTTCTTTTTTTTTTAGTTTTTTTGGCTCTAATATCCTTTGTAGTTTCCCCCTGTTTTATTCTAAGCTATGCTAAGCCAGTTGCAGGCAACAGTTTCATATTTAACACGCAGGTATACCAGAGATGTCCATCTTCACATCTCAGAAGAGTAATACCCCTAAAATATCAATTGTTTAGTTATGTTTAAAGTGCAGGGCGAAATGTTGTGAAATGCCAACTTTATGGTAAAATACAGTACATATATAATCTGTGAATTTTCCATTGATACAGTACTGCCAAACAATTGCATTGTATCATGAATGTAGCAGAGGACAAGCTCAAGTGCCATGATTTTTTTTTCCTTTTGTACATTTATCTTATTTCTATGGTCTTGAAAGGCAAGTTGAACTAGTTTTAAACTTGTATGTTTTATAATTAGATATCCAATTTAATAATTGATAGATTATTGTATTATGTAAATGACAGTCATATGTTTTGTGAATGTATGAATTGTGCATCATATTTTGGTGTTTATATGCATTACAGTATTAGAACATTAGCTGTGTATGCTTATATTGTGTGTGATTGGTTGTGTACACCAATCCATTTTCTAAATATTGACACTTGAACTTGCTATATCAAATTGTATAGTGTAATAAAGTGATACTATTAGCAATAGTAATATTATGGATAAGCTGTCTGCTGCCTGATAGATAAAGCTCAGTGTAAATTAAATCTACAGTTTTAAACAGTAGTTGCTGTAGACAACCATTTGAAGGACACTTGTTTGATGTGAGTAAATTAAATATTTTTTATGCTTTTGTTGTCTGTTTTTCATGGCGAAACACTAGGTGGCTCTGTGCTCTTGGCCTGCCCACTCCAACAATAGTTTTGAATCAAAGGTCAAAGTTTTATTACTTTCGTTTAAAGGAAGAAATTCAAAACAAGAACACTGGAAAACATCCTGATAAGGGCGATAGTTTTGAGTATTGAGGCATTTCAAAACATTTGTTTGCTTTTAGAGTTTAAAGCTCCGCTTAACTGTGATCTAGTTTTACTAAATTATTGGGAAAAAATATTTTACATGTGTCTGTGCCTGTCAGTTCATGGATTGCAGAATGGAAAGACGTTCTGTAACATTATCTACAGAAAAACTGTTCAAAGTTTTAGTCATTGGGGATTTAGGGGTTGGTAAAAGCAGCATTGTCATGCGTTATGTAAATAAACGCTTTGATGAAAGATACAGAGGATCCATTGGAGTTGACTTTGCTCTAAAAACAATCGAATTGGATGCCAAGACAGTGGTGAGACTGCAGCTTTGGGATATTGCAGGTGAGTGTCAAAATTAGAAAGAAAACTTAAAGAATGAACAGACATAATTTAATTTTATGCCATCTGTTATAAACCCTGTAGAAATTATGCCATACAAAATATTTTAAATGTGAAATTTCTGTGATATGTAGTAAAATAAAAAGTATACTTAATTCAAAATCAGTTTTTCCCAGGATTTTGTCTTTAAACACTTTGACTTTAATAAAGTGATATCTTGATACATTTATTTCTGCATTTTATCATTGCATGTGAGTGCTGTTAAACTAGCTTAACATATTAACATAAATATTAATATAAATATTAATAATTCATAGTTTTAAAACTATGAATTATAAATATGAATATAGAATATATGTTCTAAATGCATTGGTTAAATTTAGTGAAAGAAATACTTCTGTCTGTATTTTTTTTTTCTTTTATGGTATCTGAAGTTATTTTACACTGTTAAAAAAAATATAAAGAAACACTGAAATGACAACTCAGATCTTGACTGAAATACTGAATATTCAAGTTGAAATCTTTACTGACACACAGTTTGAAATTTCTGAGAATAAAATGTTATAATAGCAGTCAGTGGTAACCAAAATTATCAACCATTTGAGGCCTGGATTCAAAATCACACTACAAAGAAAAGTTAAAAATGTTCCCTTAATTATTATTATTATTATTTTTAGCAGTGTATGAGTATAGACGATAACCCAGTCTTCTATAAATACTGATTTTTAAATGCTAAAATGTCAACTTCTGAATACGTTTTGAGAATGTTATAGTGCCTGGAAACTGTAGCAAGTAAAACTGCAGCTTTTGTATCCATCGTTTTCTCAGATCTAATTTTAATTTTAAGCAGTGTCCATGGAAACATACAATTTTATTTCAGAAAATTACTGGTAGTGTCTCACTTCTTACATAACATTTAGACTACAGTCTGATTAAATGTGATAATTCAAATCGCAAACATAAGGCAGCTTTACTTGCTGTGTGTTTGAGCCAGCTTTAAATTAAAATCTAAAGTCACTGAGTATTTTTCCAAATAACAGCAGCCTATCCATGACAAAAGCAATTTTCATATTTGAATCCAGTTTTGATAGCAAACAGTGGGAAAGCATCAATTATATAAATTTCATTTGTCATCCCATAAGGCCAAGAGAGGTTTAGGAAGATATCCAGAGTGTACTACAAAGGGGCGATGGGAGCAGTAGTGGTCTTTGACATTACAAAAAGGTCCACCCTGGAGACTGCCTCTGAGTGGAAAAGGGACCTAGACAGCAAAGTCTGTCTTGACAGTGGCGATCCAGTCCCTGCTGTCCTGCTGGCCAACAAATGCGACCTGACAGGGAGGGATGAAGACTTGGTGTCCTCTCTGGACAGCTTTTGTAAAGACAACAGCTTCCTGGGCTGGTTTGAGACCTCAGCTAAGGTGTGTTATACTATCATAGCAGTATCAGATACAGATATGCAAACATTTCTCAGTCAGCACTGGCCATTTAGTAATGATATGTTCTCGTTTTTGTTTTGTTTGTTTTTTTACCCCATTCTTTTGTTTAATTAACAAATCATTACTTGATGGACTGACTGACTCGACTATTTATTTGTTTGACTCATTTGATAGATTTTGCATTTGACAAATTTCATATTGCATGTCTCCATTCTGCATGACAGTGACCAGTGGATTATGTGTTAGAGCTTTATTGCATGTGTGAACTACTGTGTATAGCCTGCTCATAAAAATATGTTAAAATATTAACACACAGGAACAACTCACAGCCAAACGATGTTCTAAATCATCTTCTCCCCTGCCATTTATAGGAAGACATAAATATTGAAGAGGCGGGTGCCTTACTTGTCAAACACATGATGGTGTGTGACACCAGTCTGTCCATTGAAGAGCACCGCTCTGATGGGATCAAAGTGAACCAGATGCCCGCAGAGAGTCAAAGCCGTGCATTGTGCTGCGGGAGATCACTGTTCTGACACAAATAGCCGAACTAAAGCTGCTGCTAGTTAAATAGTTGAGCAAAACCCGGTTTTGGTACTGGGTCATAAATCCATAGTCACCTCACTGAAACCACTGTATGTCAGAAAGCCAGTAAGCCTGCGTTACATATAGTCAGCAGCTTTATATTCATATTTCTGCTTTGCCAGTTTTCTCAATAATGCATGGGTTGTGTGGGTTGCCTCATAAACACCTCTGTGGAGACAATGAGCTCATTGCTGTGATAAACCATGGATCCAGTCATGATAATAAACAGATCAGCATGACACACATCCTGCTGGGATGAGTCTGTGACACTCCCTATGCAACTAAGACTTGCTTGTGAATGACCTACTATAATGAGAGGCCAGAAACTATGTAACTCTCCCCAAATCATACACAAAAAGAGCAAAAGAGAGCAAAAATGTATGTTTCCCACTGTGAAATACTCCTTATTAAATGACCATCTATTTGATTCCAACTTCCAGTGCTATTTGCCTGTTATGCAATCCATGCATATAATTATCTGTTAATCACTTCACAGTAAGATGAGCTAAAACCCATGCATAAGTAAGGCATCTCAGACTGATATGGCCAAAAGCAAAGAAAAACTATCAGCATGACCTGATTTGGTGGAGAAAAGATATTTGAGAAAATACCCAGAGACGACAGAGTGTGCTATACTGGGAGCAGAGCACATAGGCTGTATCTAGCAAATATCAAAAGATGTAATAGTCAGAATCTTTCATTTTTCTACAACCACAACATGATTGAAAGTCTCTATAAAATAAAGTAATGTAGTGACAAAAGTAAATTATTAGCTACCAAGCTGTGATCTGTGAAGAAATGTAAAAAAAACATCATTTGGAAATATTTAGAAAATTAGTTCATTGTAATTTGTTTTAGTTACTGAGGAACATTTTTTACCTCTTCTACATTCCCTGTTTTACAGTGGTTAATTTGGCATTGATCACCTATTGATGACTGTGAACTTTTGAACAAATCTACATTGTACAGACAAAAGTACTGGGTCACTTACACGTTACACCTACAGGAGATTTTATGACACCCCATTCTAAATCCATAGGCATTAATATGGAGCTACTTATCCCTCTGTAGCTATATTGGCTTCCAATCTCAAGGAAGGCTTTCTACAAGATTTTGGAGTGTGTTTGTAGGAAATTTGGCCCATTCATCAGGAAGAGCATTTATGAGATCACACATTGATGTTGGATGAGAGGGCCTGACTTGCAATCTCCATTCTAGGGCATCCCAAAGGTGTTCGATGAAGTTGAGGCTGGAGCTCAGTGTGGGTCTTCCAAACTCATCCAACCATGCCCATATGGACCATGCTTTATACTGGGGCACAGTCGTATTGGTACTGTACAGAAAATGGCCTTCCTCAAACTGTTCTCACGAAGTTGGAAGCACAGAACTATCTAATATGTCTTGGTAAACTGAAGAATTAAGATTTCCTTTCATTGCAACTAGTCCAGCCCCAGAAAAACAAGTCCATAACACTATCCCCCCTCTACTAAACTTTACAGTTGGAAAAAAGTCAGGCAATGAAGTCAGGCAAGTAATGTTCTACTGGCATTGGCCAAACCCAGACTCCTCAGTCAGAATTCAAGATCAGGAAACATGATTTTTCACTCCACAGAAAATGTTTCCACCGCTTTACATCAATCCATACAACACTTAGCATTGTGCTTGTTGATGCAAGGCTTTCATGCAGGCTTGCCTTGGAAACCCATGAAGCTCTCAAAAAAAAGTTTTTGTGCTGATGTTAATGCAGAGGAGGTTTCAAAATCTGCAGTTGCTGAATGAGCAAAGCACTGGCAAGGTTTCAGTACATACCATGCACCTCAGCACTCAGCAACACTGCTCTGTAACTTTACATAGTCTGCCACTTCGTAGCTATGTTTCTGTGGCTCCTAAACACTTCCACTTTGCAATATATTTATTCATTTTCTTCTGCTTATCCAATTCAAGGTTACAGGGGGCACTGGAGCCTATCCCAGCTGTCATAGGGTGGGATGGGCTCCACAGGTACACCCTGGACAGGTTGCCAGTCTGTCGCAGAGCCAACACAGAGAGACAGGCAACCGTTTATGCTACGGCCATTATAGAATCGCCAATTAACCTAACCCCTTTGCATGTCTTTGGACTGTGGAAGAAAGCTGGAGCACCTGAGTAGGGCCCCACACAAGCACGGGAAGAGCATGCAGACTCCACACAGAGGGGCCTATGCTGGCCGACTGCTGGAGTCGAATTTGGACCCTCTTGCTGTGAGGCAACAGTGCTAGCTACAGCCCCACCGTGCTGCCCCACTTTGCAATAATACCATATATATCTAAGAGGGAAAAAGAGCTTACAAATTGAACTGCTATCCTATTACGGAATCACACTCAAATTTACTGAGCTCTTTGTAAAAAACCCATTCTTGGACAAATGTTCATAAAAGCAGGCTGCATGGCTAGGTGGTTGATTTCATACACCTGTGGCAATGGAACTGAAGGAAACACCTGAATTCAGTAACTAAGAAGTATGGCCCAATACTGTTGTCCATATAGTGTATTTCTGGCCAAATCCATTCAGTCATCTACTGTTTAACCCTGAGAAAGAGGGTGTGCGGTCTTCTTTATGAAAAGTTTGTTCATTTTAATCATGTCACCACGATCATTTTAAAGGCTTTTAAAGGTTGTGTTTTAATAAATGAAGGGCATTTTACAAAACACAAGGAAAGATTTACTTTGTAAAATATCTTTTTTTTCTGAAAGCTCTTAATGCTATTAATGTGTACTTAAAGTGCCTTTAAGTCTGATATATAATCCAGCACAATGTGTGAAACTTTGTCCTTTATGTTCACTGACGTGTTTTGTGTTACACAGGTTATTTTTGCACACCAATCTGTTCTTTGCTGTCCTATAGTTTTACTTTTCAGTGTCCTTGCAGGGCAACAAGGGAACTGTTCTACATCCCACCACTGGGTACCTTTACAGAGTAGCTTTTGTCCAAATTCAGGCACTCTCTCCAGATATGTCATATAAATGGATTTATTTAACCTTGAAGTAAAATCTCATAATGCTTTGTTGTACCAGCAATTA
Source organism: Etroplus canarensis (assembly GCA_015106775.1). NCBI lineage: Eukaryota > Metazoa > Chordata > Actinopteri > Cichliformes > Cichlidae > Etroplus > Etroplus canarensis. The sequence goes on from VUQH01067811.1 coordinate 12,237, forward strand.
TATACTCAGGACTATTTGTATCATAAGTGACTCTCAAGAAAGGTGAAAAATGGTCATTACATTTTTCCAAATTTATTAAAACACATCTCCAATTTGCATGCTGATCAAAGGAGTTGTGTCATAAAAACCAGGAAGGTAGTTTACCTCATGTGACAATTCGGCCTGAGGAAAAGAGATGGAAGAAGTAACACACAACTGCTAATTTTGGATATATGTCCCACTTACTAGAGACCTACATTCAGAAGTCAAACAGGGATGCTGGCCCCGATACTTTTTCACATCGGACACAAAAGCCCAGCTACTTAACTTGTTTATAAATATGACAGTTTGAATGGGAGCCTCACTCTCTGCAACAGATCCCATCACTTGTGCATTATTGATATTGCCCTGTTTTATCTGCCCTCTGGCGTGCATTTTCTCTGACAGCTTCGTTCATATATTCATGATTGCATGAAAATTTCAATTTAGTCTAACTTGCGAATAGACTGATAAAGAGTAAAGCTGTGTACATAACCTTGCTGTGCCTCTTTCTGTCTCCTGTTGTGCCTCGAGTGACCCATTTTGTGATGGCCTGTGTAGATCAAATATTCCCTGTCTTTGAAAAGCAGACATTAGTGCTAGACTGATATTCGACTGCACCTACATTATGCATATTAAACCAGGTCTTTGATGTGCCTGAGTTTGTCTGGCACCACAATGAATGTCTGAAAAAAATGCTAAAATATGAATGCACCTGTTAATAACTATAAAATGGCCACATCTTGTATTACTAAGGTATATGATTAGGGGCAGGATCTATATGTTGCTGTCCATGGTTCTGAATTTTTATCATAAAGAGTTCCAAAATACAGCGAAATTTGGTCGGATTAGAGGTTGATAGCATGTTGGTAGGCAGTGCCATCTAGTGCACAAAACATGCATGTGCAAAGACAATTAAAAGAGAGACAAAGTGAACCTCCATTATGTGGACAAAAGCATTGGGTAACACCCCTTAATCATTAAATTCAGATGTTTCTTTCAGTCTCGTTGCCACAAGTGTATAAAATCAAGCGTCTAGCCATACAGTCTGCTTTTACAAATATTTGTGAAAGAACGAGTCGTTCTAAAGAGCTCACTAAATTTGAGCATGTTACTTTAGTAGGGTGCCACCGTTGCAAAGGGTCAGTTGATTAAATTTTTCCCTCCTAAATATTCCAGGATAAGAGGTTATACTGCAAAGTGGAAGCTTTTAGGAACCACAGCAACTCAGCCGCAAAGAGGCAGACCATCTAGGGGTTGCCAAGTCCTGAGGTGCATAGTGTTTAAAACTTGCCAGTGTTCTGCTCACTCAGTAGCTGGACAGTTCCAAACCTCCACTGCATCAGTACAAAAACTGTTTGCTGGGAGCTTCATTTTATGGCTTACCATACCTGATGAGCTGCATGCAAGCGTTGCGTCACCAAGTACAATGCCAAGCACTGGATGGAGTGGTGTAAAACACACCACCGCTGGACCCTAGAGTAGTAGAAACATGTTCTGTGGGATTATGAATCCAAATCTCTATCTGGTAGTCTGGAGGAAGAGTCTGGATTTGTCTAATGCCAAGATAATTTTACCTGTCTGACTACACTGTGCCAAGTTACAGTGAAAGTTGGATAGAAGAGTGGTAATGCTATGGGTTTTTTCTGGGGATAGCCCTGGCCCCTTAGTTCCAGTGAAAGGAAATCTTAATGTTGCAGATTACCAAGACATTTTGGACAGTTCTGTGCTTCCAACTTCGTGAGAACAGTTTGAGGAAGGCCATTTTCTGTACCGATATGACTGTGACCCAGTACACAAAGCACGGTCCATATGGGCATGGTTGGATGAGTCTGGAAGAACTTGACTTCATCGAACACCTTTGGGATGCCCTAGAATGGAGATTGCAAGTCAGGCCCTCTCATCCAATATCAGTGTGTGATCTCATAAATGCTCTTCCCAATGAATGGGCCAAAATTCCTACAAACACACCCCAAAATCTTGTAGAAAGCCTTCCCTTGAGATTGGAAGCCAATATAGCTGCAAAGTAAGTAGCTCCATACTAATGCCTATGGATTTAGAATAGGTTGTCATAAAATCTTCCATAGGTGTAATGTGTAAGTGACCCAATACTTTTGCCCATATAGTTTATATGAAGCATATGAAATGTATAACAGGACAAACATCATCCTTCCTGACTTGCCACTGATATGCCACTACATTATCAAAAGAAAACGGCTTTTGAATAACTGTCCACTGTAGGGACTACCATGCATGAAAGCATTAAGTGTTGACAACATATCAATATTCCAGCAGAAGGAGACTGTTCAGTGTCATCAATAGATATATATTTTATAAGTTGATCAGATGTTTGTATGTAAAATATGTAACTAAATCCTGCAAAAAACTATAAGATATCAACTGTCTAATAAAAGTTAAAAATATATAGGTATTTAAAGTTGCATAAAACTGAAAATATTAGTAAACGTACTCTTGTACTTCTTCTTTTTTTAAATTTAGTGTAATAATATTAAAGTGAAGTTACATAATTTAGATACATTTTTCATTTAAAAGTGCTCAGAAGTTCAAGGTTCTAAGTTATTTTTCTTAATGATTTCTTAAGTAATTTCCCCCCTGAGGGATAAATAAAATATTCTGATTCTGATACATTTTGAATGTTAGAACAAGGCGTAATCCTTACCATGTGAAATTTATGGCAAATTATATGCTGGTTCAATACCAGGTGGGGACACAAGCCCCTCTCACCATGGAGGGTTGAGTCAGGAAGGGCATCCAGCATAAAACCTCTGCCAACTTACCAATGTGGATTAATCTGCTGTGGCAACCCCTTGGTGGAGAACAGAAGGGAGCAGCCTAACGATACATAAGCTGAGAACATCAAAACCCCCAAATTTCCCTGAAACAATACTGAGAATATGACCGGTTTGTATTATTTGTTATTGCAGTTGGGACCTTATTTTCTTTTTTTTTTGGTGGTATAAACAACGGTAGTTTGTACAATTTTGTTGTATAAATGTACATTTGATGAACATGCATTATATTCTAGCTGTGTGATTGCTTAGTTAATATAAGTTAATGCAAAACTTATCACAGAATCAAAACCAGAACAAAAACAAACTTTTCTTGAAGTCTGTGACACAAAGGCTCTAACAGTAAATATGTGTATTACTGAAATCATGTACTTAATCATTAAAAATAAAGCTTTGTCAAGGTTAACTAAATGACCTTCTGTATTTCATGTCTTCCATTTGGCTGTTACAGGTGTATTATTTAAGGAATGCTACTTGATTCCTGAATCAGTTAAAATAAAACTATGTGCCAACAGGTGCAGTAAAATGTGGGCTAATTAAAAGAATGACTTTTCACAAAGGTGAATATTTAACCAGGTTTTCTAGCTTTGTGTCTAATTCTCTGTGGAGGCAAAATAACCTACATTTTTCTCCTCAGGGAACATGAAGAATGAGGAAATACAGCCTATTTTCATGCAGTCACAATAGAGCGGAAAGGAATACCAAAGGACTACCCTTATATCATGTTTCTGTGGAAAAGAGCATAGGAGTAGAAAGCTGTGTCAAGCATTGTTTTCTCACTGTCACTGCATTATTTGTTGACTAATTTTCATAACTTACTTTAAAGCTGACAGGTGTCACTAGTGTAAGGTAATAACTCTCCTAGCCCTCAAGCAAGATTAGCCAGCAGGGGGCCATTTAGCCAGCAGGGGGCCACAGGACTGTGAAAAACTGAACTTTTTGTGTTCCTGTGTTATTATTATTATTATTACTATTATTAACCCTAAAAATAGTGTATATTTTATAACATATTTTATAACAGTGGACAAGAGTCACAGCAAATGTTAGGATTACAGCAAAATTAGGGATTTAAATTTTGTTTAACAAACTGTAAAATATGCAGTAGTTTTGCACAGTTGATTAGGTTTGAACAATTTTTGAGAATTTTTATGGTCATTTTAGTTGAAACTACTAGCGGTGAACAAAGCAGACAACTTAATCACTTGAGCCAAAGAATCAGAATCAGAATCAGAATACTACTTAAGACACTCCCTGAAATATACATAAATATTAATATAACAAATAAATATAAATATATGTACATATATACCAGATATGCAATGTGGTAACAGCTGGATATACAGAAACAGTGAATATATGAGTGTGAAGTAAAAGTTATATATATAATAAGTAATATATAGATCTGTAATGCTGTAATGTTGTAAGATCAGAATACTTCCTAATCTTGCAAATTCTTATGTTACAACACTCTGGTAAATACACATAAATATGAATACTAGAAATAAATAAATAGAAATAGAAATATGTATATAATAACATATATTGACACTCCTAGTCAGATATTACTCTAATACAAGTGAAAGTTGCCCAGTCAAATTATTATTTAAGTTGAAATAGTATTCAAAATAAATGTCAAAAGCCTTAAAATGTATTTCCATAATACATGAATGCAGTAAAGAATATGTGTGTTCAGATATGCCATGTTTATTTAAAAAACATATACAATTTTAACTCACTAGCTACAGATTTGCAGCTCCAAAATAACAGGAACAATAACAGAACAGCCCCCACTATACAAAAAAATACCAGCCACGCTTTTCACAGTGTGAAAACTACAATTATAGCAAGTCCAATTCCTCTTGAACTTTGTATTTGTGCAGCATATTCTTATTCCTGGTGTTACTAGAACTCCACTGTTGTTTGACTTCTGTGATGTTAGTGGTGTTAGCATCCAACTTATATTAAACATAAAAGAAAGAGTCCTCTGTGACTGGTTCTCTACTATTTTCTGATGACCTATACAGTCAGACCCTCTGATGCATTTGCATAAAGACAACATAATGCTATAAGGAAGCAAGTCTTTGGTTCCAAAGTGGGTATCAGAATATGCATAGTGTATGAACGTGGTGTCTACACCAAAGGATGCAGTACCCTATATGAATTCCTATGCTTTTATTTTAAATTTCCAGTACAAATCCGATGGAAACTCTGCGTGTTTTTCTTTTCCTTTTTAAAGCCCCTGCTATGTTCATATCCCAAGATTTGTTTAGCTGTGATCCAGTTTCATTTAGCTGACTTCAGAGTAAATTACATCACAGAAATGTAGAGGAGTTAAAAGGATAGTGAAAGTAGTACGCTTCCTCAAAAAGTAATACTCAAGTTACTTACTCAAAAATGTACTTAAGTGCGGTACTTAAGTAAATTTACTTTGTTTCTGTCCATCCTTGGAAAGAGAGCATTTATTCAAACACTTAACAACTATAAAAAGGTGTTGCACAATGAAGACACACTTCTATCAAACTTTTTAAAAGATGTATGTTTTTAAAGCATGGTAACATACGGTGTGTTCTCTATGTCACTATGAAGCGCTTACTTTGTGTTATCAGCACTGATGTCATATTTCTAGCCTGTATTCGCGAAAGTAAGTATCAGAATGCATGGCCTAAGAAGTCTGTTTTTCTCAGCAAGTGTCGAAATGTGTGGCTGTAGTTTTGAAAGCTTTTTGTTCCTATCGGTCACCTAATCTGACGGGTCACGGATTAGCCCCATAGCGCCAGCCCTGCATCCGGGTGAAGGCAGAGCGCAGACTCAATCCCCGCTGCAGTTCACTGCGTTTCCGTAGCCACTTTGCTACCTGCTGAGCGCTGGTTGGGGAAGGAGCTGACGGAAACGATTGATCCTGATCGAGTAACGCCAAAGCTGGCCACGTAAATGGCGCATTAGTACCGATATCGGGACGGACTAGCTAAACCAATGTTCGTGACTCGGGCGCTTTTGGAGAATGCGTTGGCAACACCCTCCGTAACATGTGAGATGTGTACAGAAAGGTATTAACTGTGTATTATTTCGGCTAACTAGCTAGCAGCTACCCTCTCTGTGCAGTTTATGGTAGCTCGCTTGATCTGCTTTTCCAATCGTCGCTTGTGTACCGGGGGAAAAATGAAGAAGTTTAACATTCGGAAGGTGCTGGACGGCTTGACAGCGGCTTCTTCCTCCTCCTCCGCAACTGCTCAGCCGGGTACTCCCAGGGAAAATGATGTTGTCCAGGAGACTCTACAGTCGGAGCATTTCCAGCTTTGCAAGGTGTGTTTCTGTTAATAACAGGTAATATTAAGCGACTGACAGTCGGATGACAGCAGCGTGACCGAACGCCTCTGTCAGCAGTGTTCATTTGGGATAGAGATCAGCTGAGTGCACACACACCAGATTTAAAGTCAGATATTTATGCACTAGGTATGCTGCAATGAGATTAATACATTTTGACCAGCCTTGCTTGCCATGGTGCATGAGGCACCGAGGCTGTTTGGATTACACTCGGTCTTCACCACAAGTAACCCTCTGTTCGTCTATGTAAATTAGCTGGCTAACTCAAACACCTCATAATCCCGCAGTACCACACTTACCTGCCCACATGTACATTGCTCTGGCAGCTCCTTCTCTTAACACGAGATATAGCTTTAAAATGTTTTTTAATGTGAGAGATTGGGGACAAACTGTACAGGCCAGCTGAAGCAAATACGACCTTCTGTCACTATAATAAGTCAAGAGTATCTGTCAAAGATATACTGCATTGATTACAATTAGTCCATATTGTGTTTTAAGCGTGGTAAAAAGAGTACTTTTTGTAGTAAAAATTCTTAAACTCTAGTAAATAGCCACCTTTTGTCTAACTCTCTTCTCCTTGTGTAAAGAGATGCAGTTCAAATAGCGTAAGGAAGCCTCATATTACCTTTGGCTAAATTTCTGTTTGGATTTTTATAATAAAACCACTGTCCCTTATCATGGGACTCTCTTCAGAGCCTAATCTTTGTAGGTATGGTGCGTAAGAGCATGTGAGTGAACAGCTTTAAAAAAACAAAAAGAAAAACACCAATCCTTTAAATCCTAGCCTCATAGGTCACCATGCAAGAGTTCCCCTACCTAATTTTTAATAATGCACGGTTTGGTAAGGCAGACTGTTTGGGCTGCATGGAAAGGTTTTGCCCACCAGCTTTAGCTCCAGCTGGGAGCAGAACAGGTCAGGTCCCCAGGTTACAGGGCCATGGCATTACCTCTTATGTAATCCTGCTGCAAGCTGCAAAGAGCTCATGGATGACTGAGCAATGTTTCCAACCTGAAACAATTCAGTTATAGATGTCTGATAATATTTTGGTGGCTGAGCCTCTGCAAGATTTTGGCAATGACAATCATGCAAATGTGAGCCATAGACTGGATAAAAATGAATTTATTACAGTTATTTTACAGAATTGATCCTGCAGAGACATCAAGAAGTCATAAGAACGATATTGCAGTCCCCATCTTCACTAATGTTTATGCTTTATCTAATTTCTTTTGATAATAGAGCAAATTTTCCACATTGATGGATTGCATTTCTTGGAGATTATGATAATGTTTTTTTTCCACTAATGCCAGCCTGACTGTGTAGGAGATGATTGAATAGCTGACTAAAGGCCTGATGTAAATTCTGCTTTTTTTCTGCAGACTGTGCGTCATGGCTTTCCATATAAACCATCCTCGATGGCTTTTGACCCTGTACAGAAAATCTTGGCCATTGGGACTCAGACTGGAGCTTTGAGGCTGTATCCTTTTTTCACGTGAAGAAAGTCACACAAGGAAAGTGAAGGTTGGATGATTCAAGTTATCCTCACACTCTTTGTGCACAAATGTAGACATAAATGCAACAACCCACCGGACTCACATGCAAGTTCCAGGAATCATTTCCACCAACTTTGTTATGGCTAGGCTCCCCTACATTCCGCAAAGCCAGGGGAAATCACCTAGTAAATTATCCTTTCTGCCTCTTGTCATCCAGCACTACAGAAAGAATATCCAAACCAAAGAGATGGAAGTGGAGACTTAGACACTAGCTTAGGATGTGTTTTTGTGCAGCCAGCAGCCTCCTTCTCCTGGAGCACCCAGGCTCATTAGTGGTATCTCTGCAGTAACATGAACAGCTCCTCTGCCATATGCCGAGGAGCCAACCTCATCAACTGTGCTGCCCAGTCAGTGCCAGGATGCCACTTCATATGTGCTGTAAACATAACTGGACTTGCACAACATGCACACACAATCAAGCTGCCACAGTGCTGTGTGGCCCCTTAGGCAATTGGAAGTCAGTTCCTTGTTTGTTTGTGTTTAAGAGTTTTAAAAAATGTTTTTACAGCTAACCAAGCACCTTCCATGAGTCACAGCAGCAAAATTACCCCTGGATTCCAGTCTATTAGACACTGCACGTGATAGTCTACTCATCCAGGTTATGCCTCCAGGGTTGACCTATTCGTGCATCAACTCAGGGTTTCCCTTTGTGCTGATATCCTGCTTAGGAAGCCCACCTGCTTTGTTTAGATTTTCATTAAGTGGCTCCAATCTCATCTTTATCCACTCTCCGGATTAAGAGAGTATTGTGTTTTTTTCCACAGGGCAACTCTCAGTGAACATACACTGCTTCCATGTTGTCCTAATGTGCAAGGTAGAGCTGATGGGATTACTGTCACTCAGGCAATTGGTCCATTTATCAAAAGACGGGCTGTATCGATCCACCTCACTGCCCCTGCAGTTTGGAACTGCTGCCACAGCTCAGTAGACATAAGCTCAATGAGGTGTCTACAAGCAATAAATGTCTGCTTTTACAAGATCTGTCTCTACTACAGTGTTTTAATCAGTGTGTAACTGTAGACAGTTCACTGCTCCTTCCCATGCTTATTTTCACCGTTACAAAACAAACTTACCTTGTGTTTTGGCAAGCGCAAATTATTTGGCGTGTGGTGACAGTAAAAATTTTGAACTTTTTAAAAGTAGATCTCATGAGCAAACTAATAGCCGAGAGGTTAGGATGCATGGGGACAAATGCTTCAAGCAATGGTGCCCTGGTTTGATTCCAGGCTGGCTGGATTATTCACTGTATGCTATTCCTCAGGTTTCTTTTCCCCATTTCCTCTTTCATTGCTATTGTCAGCTAAAGGTTTAAAAAGGATCTCCAGGTCAATATTTGTATTCTTGAACTCTACTAGGGTAGCTTTGCTGAGTTATTTTGTTCTGGGCCTTAGTGTAGCCCCTCAGTTCTTCCTCTGCCTGAAACAAGCAATTATAGCTCCCTTTACTCTTCCTTTCAGCCAACTTTGCCCTGATTGGCTGCCCCTGGAAAACTGAAGATTTGAAAAGCGTGTGGGTTAGGCTATGTTTATAGTCTAGGCTGATTTCGTGAGATGAATGTATTAGGGATATCTCCTCTCACTAACAAAAACCAGATGTGTGGTTCATGTGTATTTTCTCCCTGCATATCTTAATTTGTAGATCATATGTAATTTAAATCATTTAAGGCAATGTCCTAGATTGTGCAGAATCATTGATATTTCAGCAAGTGCCAGGTCATGCTGTTAGTCAAAATTTACTTTTTGAAGAGCTTTCAGGGCAGAAATACTGTTAAAAGTTATTGCCTCACTACTGATAAAACTTCTTCTTTTTTGGCATTTATAAGGCGTCACCCTACACTTGTACAAAGGCTGCTGAAGACATTATCGCTTTTTCCCGTGTAAACTAGTACGACTCTAGATAACTTCCTGTCAGGAGGATCAAGTCTTGACTTTGTGAGAAAACTTGCTGATGTTGAAATGCTGTGGTAAACCACATTGGTTTACCGTGCAGGGAAGTGTTAATGTTCAAGGTATGATGTCTTTAGGTCCACGGAAACAAAGAGGAAATCCTTGTAAAGGTTGAGAGAGCAAAATCTTTGCCATCTGCTCTTGATATGGTCTCAAAATTTCAAAACTGCAAAATGTGTTGTTAGTTCCTCAAATAAATGGATCGTGAATACTGCATCAGCAGTTTCTGTCAGAAAAGTTTTTAACCGAGCTGCTTTGAGTAGCATGTCTAGATAGTTTTTTGAATTGTTTGCATATGTTTAAAGTAGATAATAGTAGTCAAAAAAAGCTATGTAACATGCACGCACATCCTCAGACTGGAGCCACTTTCAGGTGCGGGGGGTAGGGGCATGCTTCAGACAGGGCTGTTAATGATTTCTTGATTGATTATTAGATAATGGCATTCTGAATTCTAAAAATATTGAGGGAATGACAAGAAATCATCACATACGGGTCAGTGTAGTTTCCAGAGAGTGGGATGCACCAGTAGCAAGTTTCAATACTAATTTTGCTGCTGTTTTCTGTTAATTTATTTTAATACCTCCATCGCAGAGGCAATAAATGTTCAGGTTGTTTGCCTGTCTGTTACTAAACTTTTTACCACTACAGGAGCTGACTTGTTTGCTGGATCTTTACCAAATTTTGTTTAATGAATAATTATGATGGGTAGAAGATCTGATAACATTAATGAGATTGTGGGGTCAAAGGTCAAGGTCACACAGCATCTTTAATGAAATTCTTGTCACCATCATAGTAGCTTACTGGGGGGCTGGATTGTAGCCAAATTTTGTATACTTACTTCCTACGATGGGTAGAAGAACTGATAACATTTTTGAGATCATGAGGGTGTCAGTGAAAATGTTGTTGCTGCCAAGTGATTGCCAGTCCTTGTATGGTTAATCACCATGATGGTTAGAAGAATTGAGAACATTTTTGAGGTCCATCTGTCTGTTATAAACTTTACAGCTACAGGAGCTGACTTGTCTGCTGGATATTTTCCAAACTTCAGGTGGTTAATACTTATGATGAGTGGAACATCTAACACTTGCGGGATTATGGGCTCAAATGTCAAGTTCATAGGGTCATATTTAAGGTGGAGGCGTACTGCATTTCATTGTTATTTATATCCACCTGTGCCCCAGGGAATATAACATCATCATAAAATATAACAATATTTATCAATGGATAAAACTTCTAGTTTGCCCATATCTGTCAGTAGGTCCGATATGGTCCAATAATGATATTCAGCCGATTCATCCCTTTTATTCAGCTAGTGTTGTCTTACAGCCCAAACTTTTAATTAATCCAGTTTCATAATTATGGGAGACAAAACGCAGCAACTATTCACATTTGAAAAGCTGGAAGCCTGCAGTTGACTGCAATTGATTACTCAACTGAAGGAATGAGTTCTTTTAAAAAGAAAGCATATCATGTGAATCTAATCGCATGACCAAAGGAGGATGACAAGAACCAGCATTTTGCCTTTTTTTGTTTCACAATGTGACCCCAGCTTCCTGTGCTTGTGATATCCCAGAAGAGCAATGAGATAAAGTCATGAAGGGAAGCATGTGTTGTACTCTGAATGGTCTAAGGCTATGCAGTTTTAACCTGTGGCCTGTAGGCCTTTGATCGAGAAGTTTGGAAGGAAGTTAGAAAAGAATGCACTTGCTCACCGCAGTGATAAAATCTTTGTTTTGAGGTTCGTCTTAGTAATTTCCTGCTAGCCTAGAAAGTAGCTTTGCTCAGCAGCACCATTAACCTACATTGCAGCTGAATCAGTTCAGCCTCTTTTACAATTCTTACAATGATGACTTGATACTCTCTTACAAACAACCACACTTACAGGACCGTGTGTTCACTGTTGCCAGGCTGTTGAACTGATCCCACTGCAGTACAGAAATATGAATATAGTGTTGCATATTACCATTCTTGATCTTTCGACTGCTTCTCTGTTCTTATTTATGCACGACCAGAGGGTATTAAACAGACTTAATGACTCTTCCTCTTCCTCCATTGTGGACCTGTGGAAACATGATTTCCATTACCAATTCTGACAAATGTTGTACAGAACTTGAGAGGCCTGGAGCTAAAACTGGACAGATGGGTCATGGGTGAATGTGAGTTCAGTTGGCGCCAGCTAAAATTTTAAGTCTGAGTTTGCCACTGTCCTTTGGCCAAAGGGATGTCCACTGTTGAGCGTGTCCTGAAACAGTCTCCTGCAACCCCACCTTAGTTTGTTTAAGGAACTGAGGGATTGTTTGATCACTGCTTGGTTATTCCTGTACAGACTCATAATGCTGTTTCAGATTTAAAACGGGCTCAGATAGTGAACACAGCTGACTGTCTTTGGAGCTTTTCTTTGTTAGTATGAGAAACAGTGCACCTTTTTTTTTCTTCTTTGTGGTCAATCTGTCTGTTCATTGATTCTCTGTGTGATTAGGTCTCTTTCTGCTTCCTCCTTCTTTTGTGTTTGTGTGCATGACTCTGTGCACATACTATCTCTGTGAGATTATTAGCGGCTAGATGAAAGTTTTCCCTCATTATTCTTGTGATTTCTCTGCTGCTTGTGAAAGTATTTGGAGGTTTTTATTTGATGCATTACAGCCCTAATGCCTTTGTGGCAGTGCTCTGCTTTGGCCACAGCCACTCATTATAGTACATGTAATTTTTGAAGCCCCACATCTGCTGTCAGCTGAATGAGTGGCCTGATTGCTTCTGAATGGACAAATTAAGCAGACAGAGATTCTCCAAGTTAAACTTAACAGTCCAATAGAGAGAGGTGAAAGTCAAGTTAATCATGCTGCCGTCACACTGGCTGACGCATGTGAATAAATGAGGCAGACAGGACCCACTGATTTTATTTATAACTCACCAGTTCAGTTTGTTACATGCTTTTGTCAGTACCTTTTTAGGAATGCAAGTGGAAAATGTCAACTGGTTGAGGGAAAAAAAAAAGAGCTTGGGATCCTTTTTGTATTTTTATTGTATTTAAGCATCTACAGTAGGCTGGAAATAGCACTTTGTCAATTTCAATTTTCAGTATTAAACTATATCAGATAAGCCACAGCATGCTTTAAAGGTTTTTTCCCCTCCATTTCTGCATGAACCTTACTGGCACCTATCCAGTTTTCTTTGACTGAGCCAACTTTTAGCTTTGGTCGTGCAGGTGTGGAGTGCTACTGTCAGCATGAGAGTGGCTCTCCTGTCATCCAGCTCCAGTTCCTGATCAATGAGGTTCGTTGTCATTACCTGTTCCTTGTGTCCTTGCTTGGTTTTCTCTCTCCTCCTCCTCACCTCTTCACTCCCAATCTGTCCTCTCCTCTTCTCACTCACACAGCCATGAATATCTGCTGATGAATGAATTGTGGTTTTGCATACTGATTAGACGTAATGCTAGTGTTATAATACACTTCAGTTCAAGTCCTAAAGCTATAGCTTTAACTCATATTTATCTCATGGAATTTTACATTAAGGGTCATCTATATCACATGCTTTTGGTACAGTATTGTGCAGAATCTTATGTCATCCCTCGTTTCTTTATGTTTTGCTTCCAAGGAGCCAGTCTTTCTTGTAATTTTTTAAGTGGTCTTGAGCAACAGTATCACTTATTTCCAGTCCAGTTCTTGTACCTGACCATTTTCATAGGAATGTTTTTTTTTCTTTTTGTTTTCTTCTTTTTGTTTTTTGTTAAGCCATTTAACACATAACAGACAACTTAGCAAAGAATCAAATTTAAATTGTTCTTTAGACACTTTTTTACTATAAGCCTATAGCAAAATCACATAATTTGTTTCCATTTCTTTAGCTGAATATATGAAAAATGCCAAAGATAACAGTTTGACAGCCATAAAATAGTATTTTTGCACAAAAAGGTGATTCCCAAAGAGCTATTAGCCAAAAACCTGGCATTTCTTGGCATAATGTGCAGTGCATTCTTAAAAATACTGAGGAAACTGGACAAGTGGAGGACAAAAGAAGTGGCAGGCCAGATACCGTCCATCTGCAGCAGATGGACGGTATCTGAAAGTCATGTCCTTAAGAAATGGGAAAAAGTCCAGCAGACACCTAACACGGGACCTGAGAGATGCATCTGGCCCTTCAGTTGATCCATTTACTATTCGCTGAAGGCTTATCAGGAATGGTTTCAGTGGAAGGGTATGGGTAAAGAAGCCAGACTTAAGGAAGGAAACAGGGAGAAAAGACTGTGGTATGGACACAAGACCTGGACTGAAAATCAGTGGGAACAGGTCTTATGAAGTGATGAATCGAAATTAAAAATTATGTTTTAAATCGCTCTGTATGTATGGAAGAGGTCACGATAGAAGTACAACAGTGAGTGTCTACAGCCATATTTAACCATTTGTAAAACACGGTGAAGGCTCTGTCATGGTTTGGGGATGCATTTCAGTCAGTGGTGTTGGGGATCTTGACTAAAATTGATAGAATTGTGAATACAGAAAAGTACCGTCAGATTTTGGTCCAACATGCCATATCATCTGGAAAGCATCTGATTGGCATCAGCTTAATTTTTTAGGATGGCAGTCATCCCAAACACACTGCCAGTGCAGTAAAAGCTACCTGGATTAAAAAAACACAATAGAACACTCTCGGTGTCGGCTTGCGAGATCCCAGACCTTAATATTACATAGAACAGAACAGAAGGCAGCCAACATCCAAAGAAGAGCTTTGGAATGTCCTTCAGAAAGCCTGGAGAACTGTTCCTGAGAACTACTTAAAGAAATGACAAGAAACCTTGCCTAAGAGAGTTGAGGCTGTGCTGAAGAATAAAGCATACCAAATATTGAATAATTTGAATTATACCAACTGCTTTTGCCTTACGTGCTGCATTTCCATTTATGCTTGCATACATTCCAGTAAATCGTTGCACCTATTTTCCGTTTTCCTAGCAAAATATAAAGAAATGAGTGTTGCTTAAGACTTTTGAACAGTGCTGTAAAACAGCAATTACCATGCCACATGGCATTTTCTGACTGCTAATAACCTCTTTTCATTACCATTGCCACAGGGGGCGCTGGTGAGTGCCTTAGCTGATGACAGCATCCACCTGTGGAACCTGAGGCAAAAAATCCCTGCTATCCTGCATTCGCTCAAGTTTAGCAGGGAGAGGTACAGTAATGTGTTCATCTTTCTGCTTCTGTGTTTTCAGCCATACTGCATCAGTTTCTCTGTGATATGCAAGCAAAATCTGCAAATAGCCTTCAGACCTTGTTGTGAGCACTGCGACTGCACCAACTTTTTTTTTAATTTCCTTGAGCCCATAATGAAAATTTCTGAATAATGGTCAGTGTTGTAGCAGGTTTTAAGTCTACAGTCAATGTTTTTGTATTAACAATGCATTAAAAATACTGTGTTTTAGAAGGAATGTAGCACCCGCAGAATTTATCACCCAACTTCATGATTTCTCTCAGCTCATTATTTTGATTTTTGACCTGCAGATTGTGTTTTGGTTTTTTTTGTTCTCTTCAGGCCTGCTTTCAATTATAGCTATAAATTGGTATCGGCAGAAAAGACCTTATATACTGCTTATTTATGTAACACAGCAAACATAATCTAGTAAAAAACACTAATATCTGCACTCAAATTTTAACTGGCGTAACAACTAAAATGAACTATATATTGACTAACAAAATGCACATTTAATTTTAAAAATGGCAATGTTTTCTGCGTCAAGCTAGTAGCTAGTTGCTACAGATGTTTTAGCAGCACCTTCAGTGGTTTGTACTGTCAGGTCTATTAATAATACATGTATTATTGAGTCAATATTTCCTAGTTCATTCTAAAATTACACAATATGTCACCTTAGAAGTCACAAATAATGTGCGGACAGACAAACAGTCGACACAATAATACAGTTCACACAGGTGTAGTGTATTTCATACAGTAAATGTGGTATATAACTGAATGTTTCTTCTACCCAGCTGAGAAAAGGCGGTAGTAGTCCCCCCCAACTAATCTATATATAGTCTGGCTTCATTAGTGTGACACAATGCAAGGCCTTTGTAATTAAATCTCACTCATTCGCTACTCCTTCCATTTGGACCAGCATGATTAGGGATAAGAGTAACCCTTTGATGCCACTGAGTCATGAGATAATAAAAAGCCTGGTTGTGATGGCTCTTGATCTCTTCCAGAATCACGTACTGCCACCTGCCCTTCCAGAGCAAATGGCTGTACATCGGCACAGAAAGAGGAAACATTCACATTGTCAACGTGGAGTCCTTCACTCTCTCAGGCTACGTTATTATGTGGAACAAAGCCATCGAACTGTGAGTCTGTATTTCACAACTTCACCCCCCCTTTACTCACTTGCTATTTGCATATCTTCTTTGTGCAGTTGACGCTCAACCAGGGAAACTCAAAATTGCGAAGGAATGTGGTTGCCTATGTTTGCAGATACAGTTAGTCTTCTAAGATGAATATGCTGTAGCTCTGATCAGTATGAGGGCGGTATGGAGGTGGTGATTGTGCCATGCCAGGACTTGCTGTTGAGACTTCTGGAGGTGTTTGCTGCCAGATTTAACAGAACGTCTCTGATAGGAAGTGCCCACTTGATAACCCAAGTGACCCATCCTGTGTCACCCACTCCCTCATGTAAACACCCACTGTAAAGGTCGCAAGGAATTTTACATCACATCCTGCGTATTAGTGAATGTTTTGCTGCATCTGCTGCGGGGGTTCCGATTTACATGTCACATCCAGGTAAATGATCTTAATATCATCATGCATCGGTGCCTTTTCTGGTTATGATGGCATTGTGGTGCCTGAATGTTCATGCAGTGACTGCAGTGTTTTTCCTGCATACAGGAATTTTCGGTGGCCCAAAAAAGGCATAGCTAGAGCACAAGGAAAATCACCAGGATATTATTAAAATTATAAGTAGCTAGTTTTGCTAAATGATGGAAAATGGCTAGAGTTTAGTCAAATATGGTAGCACTGCCTCATTGCCTGTGCTACCTTATTTGCCTGTGCTCATTGCCATTGCCCTGGTCTGATCAAAGCCCTTGTCAGACTGACTGACTTCATTTATCTGTTAGAGTTGGGCATTCAGTTATTCAGAAATGGGTCACTTTTACATCAATGAATCTCATGTCTTTCATCAAGCATTCCTGTAATGACAAAATGAACTTCAGTACTCGTGCAACATTATGTGCTATACTGTACATAAAATCTGAAATTACTTTAAGATACATTAGTTCAGAGCCTTACCAAGCCAGCTGTACAAGTGCATCACATCACTTATTATCTCTGCCAAGGAGGTTATGTCTTTGGTTGAGTTTGTTTGTCTGTTTGTTAGCGGCATTTCACAAAGAGTTACAGATGAAATGACATGAAAATTTACCGTTAGTGGGACTTTGCCCAGCTTAGAAGTGATTAATGTTTGAATCTGGATCCAGTTTTTTAAGGATATCTTTAATACTGAGAGAGAGGCAAAAATTGGCTTTTTGCATCATGGCTCAAAAAAATGTCATTAAGAATTTGCAGTTTATTGGAAGTTGGCTTTTTCTATAAATAAAGACAAATATTTACTTTGCTCAGCCTTGCCAAAGGTATGCAATCTCGGATTGCTTTTGTTTTTGTGATTTAATTCAAGAAGGTAAACTTTCATATACTGTAGTGTACATTGATTACATGGAAAGTGAAATGTTTCAAGTTTTTTTTGTTTTAATTTTGATGATTATAGCTAATAGCTGTTGAAAACCAGAAATCAAGTATCTCAGATTACTAGAATATTTAATTTTTGAGTTTGAGTAAATTACTGTTTGAACAGTGCAAATACCATGTATTTCTCAGTCTAATTCAGTACCACCATAATGGGGAAGATTGTTTACTTGACAGTTGTCCAGGTGACAATCATTGACACCTCCACAAGGAGGGTGAGCCACAGGAGCTCATTGCTGAAAAGGCTTTCTGGTTGCAGATTGCTGTATTGAAGCAGTTTAATGGAAATTTGGCTGGAAGGAAAAAGTGTGGTAGGAAAAGGAGCACAAGCAACAGGACTGACTGCAGGCTTGAGAGGGCTGTCAAGAAAAGCCAGTTTAAGAGCTTGGGCTGCAACTGTCACATTCCTAATATCAAGCCACTCCTGAACCAAAGATGACATCAGACACATCTTACCTTGGTTGAGGAGAAAAAGAACTGGACTGTTGCTCAGTGGTCCAAAGTCCTCTTTTCAGATGAACGTTAGCTTTGCATTTATTTGGAAATCAAGATCCTAGAGTCTGGAAGGAGGGAGACGAGGCACAGAATCCAAAGTGTCCAGTGTGAATTTTCTTCAGTCTGTGATGATTTGGAATGCCATGTCAACTGTTGGTGTTGATGGTGGTTGGTCTACTGTGTTTTGTCAAGTCTAAAGTAAAGACAGCCAGCTACCAGGAGATTTTATACCACTGCTGTCAAGCTTTATGGAGATGTCAATTTTCTTTTCCAGCAGGACTTAGCACCTGCCCACAGTGCTGAAACTACTACCAAATGGTTTACTGACCATGTTATTACTGTGCTTGATTGGCCAGCCAATTTGCCTGAAATTGTCATGAGGAAGATGAGAAACACATGAACCAAAAATACAAACAAGCTCAAGGACACAATCAAAGCAACTTGGCCTTCAATAACACCTCAGTAGTGCTGCAAGCTGATCATCTCCATGCAACTCTGCATTGATGCAGTGACTCATGGTGAAGGAGCCCCAACTGAGTATTGAGTCTATAAATTAACATAGTTTTCAGAAGTTGGAGATGTGCATGTTGTAATCCTTTATTGATTGATCTTTGGGAATATTCTAATAATTTGAAATACTGGATTTCTGATTTTCATAGGCTATAAGCCATAATCATCAAAATTAAAAAAACAAAGGCCTGAAATTTCTCTTTGGTTGTAATGAATATAGAATACACACAAGTTGTGATTTTTAAAATTTCTTTTTTTCATGATATTGTATTTTTTGAGTGCACTACTAGTAGTAATACTTAGTGTCCCCGGTACTGTATTACTTTGCGCATTCACCTTTGAAGCGAAAGGTCCCTGGTTCGATTCCAGGTGGGGACACAAGCCCCTCTCACCATGGAGGGTTGCGTCAGGAAGGGCATCCGGCGTAAAAACCTCTGCCAACTTACCAATGCGGATTAATCTGCTGTGGCGACCCCTTGGTGGAGAGTACAAGGGAGTAGCCGAAAGGTACACACACACTACTAGTAGTAATAATTACTTTGAGAATTCCAGAGGAATTCACCCATACACACTTTAATAAAATGAATTAAACTGATCAGACAATTATTAGGCTAGCTCATGAACAGTGAATCTGTAACAGCTCACTTGTCTGAAATTAATATTGTGAGATGGGCGAAAATTGGCTTTATACATCATGTCTCAAAAAATATGTCAAAGAGTTTGCAGATAGTTTATTGAAAATTGGCTCCTCTGCCATCAATACATAAATCCTATCATTAGGTATATTTATGGCGTAACAATGCCTTATGCTCTGTTATGGCTGGTAGAGAATTAGGGCTATTGTCCTGGTTATGACTGCAGGTCTTCTTGAATTCTCAGTGGATCTTAATTCTCATTAGTTTGTGCAAAGCAGTCAACCAGTGACAATAAAACATATGTTTTGTTCTGTGCTTCACACATTACAGTAGTCAGTGAATTGTGAGGGATTGTGAGAAACTGAACTACTGTGTCATTGATGGTTCTGGTTTTTTCCTCACGTTCTTGTTGTTCATATTCCAATAAATAGAACAAAGTTGTAATCCTGTGCTTGCCTCGCTGGTAAAGTAACTGCATGCATTCAGACTTGTGTGGTGTTGAACGTGATATGCAAATGTTACTAGGTCTGACCTAGTAAGATTGCCATTGTGAATTACTGAAAAATGACTAGGGTATGCATTCATACATAAATCCTGCATATTCAGATTTATGAAAAGAAGTGAATGTCTGAATGTTTGGCTCAGATGTACTGACATCCATTCTGAGTCAGGAATGACCTTGGAAGAGGACTGAAAATGGATGTGTAACAACTACTTTTTGCAAAATGAAAGCTTTAGTCAGCAGAGGTTCTTTCCAAGTAATTTTTTTGCCTTGCACCCACAAGTGAGGTTTAAAAAAAAGATATTAGATGGTGACTGGCAGCTGAAAATGTTAGCATAAAGGTGTATGTGAGGCTGCTGGTGAAATCAGATAAATTGCTCTTTTAGATCCTGGAGTTGAAAGTGTCAGAACAAAGTATACCGTCTGCTTAGATAAATTTCTCAGAAACAGATGATGGAGATGGGAAATGATTTTGCTTGTGTGATTGTGAAAATATAAAGAAAAGATATTGATATGAAAACCAAATCATAATATCAGTTATTTCTGAGCAGTATCTCTCATAGTCAATGTCTTATCAACACACATTCTCCTTCATAGCTTGTTGCCTCTGGAAACTCGTTGATTCTCCTGCCATGGATAGAAACGCCACATAGTCCTAATGACCAGATTGTCTGTTACAGTGGAAATGGAACCCCCCTAACTCGGCTTGAATTGTTTTTGTGTAGTAATGTTTACCTACATTTTAATCAGTAAAAATCCATTTGAAAATCACCTTTAGTACTATAAACGTATATGGTTTTGGATAAATGATTGCGTATTAAAATCACTGTTTGTGTTGATGGTGTATCATATTGTGATAATTACCGACTGAAGTTCATCTTCTGCTCCATCCTTTCCTTTTATTCACTGCGACATCTCTGACTGTATCGACTCATCATCAGCAGCAATGAGATCATTAGCCGCTGGAGCCAGACCACACTCAGAGGCAGCAACACTTTCTTTAAGCCAGACCTTCACTTCCTCCATGCCCCTTGCTCTGTTGCCACGGTGATCCTGTCCCCACACACTATAATCTCTCATAGACCCTCATGTGACCCTACTCTCCCTCTCTCACTGTTTGTCTCCCTCATATGTCATTCCTTTTTCTCTGGTCCACTGATGCACATTTCATCTTATGATCTTGTCCTTTTTTTCTTTGTGCACAACCACAGATTGTGGCTTATATGCTTTTATATATATATTTCTTTCCTAATTGCCTCTCTATCTTACTTGCCCTCTAAAAGCCACACAGTATGACTATATTTATCAGATACATTTTACTCATCTGCTATACATCAACTGCAAATGTACTTAAATTGACTTAAACAGTCTCTGTTTTTTTCATGTTCTTCTTTCGCAGATCCACCAAGACACACCCAGGGCCTGTTGTGCACATCAGTGATAACCCTATGGATGAGGGCAAGGTAACAGATAGTTAAACACTGCATTGCCTATACAAAAGATACACACTTGTGCCCCAAGATGTAAAACAAATGTTCCATTTTATTCACTGTCTAGTGGTGTGCTTTTCCCTTTTCTGCTGAGAACTGCCTAGCGCAGACAGCACTATATGGTTTTTGCAGCTAGAGTGGAAAATAAGAGCAGAACATTTTTAGCTTATTAAAATGTCAATATAACTTGGGATTATGGGATCAGACTCTAAGCGCAAAGGTTTATTCCTACATTAATCATTTCCAGTGTAGAAGATAAGATTTTTTTAAAGCAATAGACTAGAACACAGATGTGGCCAAAAGATCTTGACAAAGTAATGGATGAAAGTGCCCAAATGTATAAAACAAAAATGTTTAAAAAATAAAAGAATTCTTACTACTCAAGAAATCTTTAAGGTAAAATTTCTACTAATTGATTCACTTGGATTTTAAGAAATGTCATTTAAATACAGTGAACTGAATTTAACCAGATCAAAATAGATTGAGGGGGACATTTCCACACTGACTCACAGGGTAACAGTGTTTTACATCAGCCAGCAGTTATTGTTTTGCCAGAGCTAAAGAGGAGAGCAACTGCAGCAATTGACCAGAGCAGCCACCACTGTCACCGCTTTATCTAGTAGTGACAACAGCATTTGTGTTGGCATTATTACTCTCACTACCAGAAAAGGGAGGCAAAAGTTCCTTTGTGCAGGTTTTAAGGGGCTATATTTATTGCAAAGTCTATTTGTTATCTATTAGAGTAGCTTTGCATAAGTATTTTCATAGTGTAGTCGTCGTCTTCTTCTTCTTCCGGCTGCTCCCGTTAGGGGTCGCCACAGCAGATCATCTGCCTCCATCTCACCCTATCCCTTGCATCCTCTTCCCTCACACCAACCCTCTGCATGTCCTCCTTCGCTACATCCATGAATCTTCTCTGTGGTCTTCCTCTTCTTCTCCTGCCTGGCAGCTCCATCTTCAACATCCTTTGTCCGATATATCCACTATCCCTCCTCTGAACATGTCCAAACCATCTCAGCCTTGCCTCTCTGACTTTGTCTCCAAACTTCTCAACATGAACTGTCCCTCTGATGTACTCATTCCTAATCCTGTCCATCCTGGTCACTCCCAGCAAATATCTC
>VUQH01067817.1:0-11300 GCA_015106775.1 Etroplus canarensis
ACTTGTGAATAAGACCCCAAGATACTTAAACTCCTCCACTTGGGGCAGGACCTCGTCCCCAACACGGAGAGGACAATCCACCCTTTTTCAGCAGAGTACCACAGACTCAGACTGACTCAGACTTGGAGGTGCTGATCTTCATCCCAGCTGCTGCACAATCAGTAACAACCCGTCCCAGCAAGGCCTGTAGGTCATTGCTCGATGAAGCCATCAGAAACCACATCATCCGCAAACAGCAGAGATGAGATTCTATGGCCACCAACCATGACGCCCTCCGTTCCCTGGCTGCGCCTAGAAATCCTACCCATAAAAATTATGAACAGGATCGGTGACAAAGGGCAGCCCTGGCGGAGTCCAGCTCTCATTGGGAACAAGTTTGACTGGTTGTTGGCAATATGAACCAAATTCTCGCAATGGTTGTACAGAGACCGGATTGCCCGTAGCAAGAAGCCCGATACTCCATACTCCCGAAGTACTCCCCACAAGAATCCACGAGGAATGCGGTCGAATGCCTTCTCCAAGTCCACAAAACACATGTAGACTGGTTGGGCAAACTCCCAAGCGCCCTCAAGGATCCTCAAGAGGGCAAAGAGCTGGTCCAATATGCCACAACCAGGACGAAAACCACATTGTTCCTTCTGAATCTGAGGTTCGACCAAAGGCCGTACTCTCCTCTCCAGTATCTTAGCACAGACCTTCCCAGGAAGGCTGAGCAGTGTGATCCCTCTATAATTGGAACACACCCTCTGGTCCCCCTTTTTAAAGAAGGGAACCACCACCCCAGTTTGCCATGCCAAGGGTACAGTCCCCAACTTCCACGCAACGCCGCAGAGATGTGTCAACCAGGACAGCCCTACAATATCCAGAGCCTTGAGGTACTCAGGGCAGATCTCATCCACACCCGGGGCCCTGCCACAGAAGAGTTTTTTAACTTCTGCAACCTCAGCCCCAGTGATGGGCGAGTCACCCCCCTCGTCCTCATGTTCTGCTTCTATTATGGAAGACATGTCAGAGGGATTAAGCAGATCCTCAAAGTATTCCTTCCACTGCCCAACAATATCATCAGTCAAGGTCAGCAGCCCACCATATGCACCATACACAGTGTGAATAGGGAGACGCCTTACCCTCCTGAGTTGCCGGATGGTTCGCCAGAATCTCTTCGAGGCCAACCATTCTAGCCGGCTGGCTAAAATGGCTCTTGGGACCGTGGACTTGGATCCACTAATTACCCTTCATCAGTACACTAATCACAGCACATATACATATACAAATCCAGGTGTACAAAATATTTAAACTATACATTTTTATCAAAGAGTGAGAGAGCTCAAACATCACACTTAACATTCACTGAAACTGATCATGAGCTACAAAGATGACTGTTAGTGTTTTAGATTGGCCTGGTTCCTAACCTGTATTTATTTTTCAGCTTTTAACTCCATCTCATTTTATTATTTTCTCTTGCGCTTTTCTCCACCTTTTCTTTTTATCTGATTAATGTTTCTAACCTTAGCCAGTGCACACTGTCTGCCTTGCCAAAAGAGAGGGGGGAATTCTAGTTTGTGTGTGCACTTGTATGACTGCCTTTGTGAGAAGCAGAATGTGATCTTGGGACTGCAGACAATTAGGGACAGAAGGAGTTTGCCTATCCTCATTTTCTTATATGGTCCAGATGTTGTTTTTTTTTTTTACACAGAGCCATCTTGGAAATCATCTCTGTTTGGAACTGTTTGGAAAAGTGCTGACATTGTCCAAATAAATAAATAAATACTTGCCAGGTGATGGGTGAACAAATCAGCTCAAGGAAAAAAATAATACAGAGAGGCCAAATAAGAAAAATAAAGCTTTCTGATGAGCTTTCTAAGCTAGCACAAAGTCAGTGCAGCTACAGATGCGGTTAACATGCCATTAGCATGGACTGTATATAAAAAGTAGATGTACCTGCCAATTCAAAAATTACTTAAAACTGTATTCTTTTTAATGGCCAGAAGTAGGTGGTTACTCTGGCATTTGTTTCCTTCATCTTCTTCCGCTTATCCAATTCAGGGTTGCAGGGGGCACTGGAGCCTATTCCAGCTGTCATAGGAGGAAAGGCGGGGTACACTCTGGACAGGTCACCAGTCTGTCGCAGAGCCAACACAGAGAGACAAACAACCCTTCATGTTCACAGTCATACCTACAGTCAATTTAGACTCACCAATTAACCTAGCCCCTTCGCATCACCTGGAGAGAACCCACACAAGCACGGGGAGAACATGTAAACGCCACACAGAAGGGCCTAAGCTAGCCGGCTGTTGGATTTGAACCTGGACCCTCTTGCTGTGAGGCGACAGTGCTAACCACTGCAACTTTTTCATGAAATCTAATATGGAAAAATTGACAGTGTAATTTGCTCAGGAATCCAACATCATCTCATATGTAAAAACTGATTCGAAGATTATATATATAAACGCAAACCAAACTTCAACCAGGTGATGATTCAGTGTGTTTTACCTTTGTCCATGCCACACTTTGCAACTAACTTTAATGGAACTCGCATTTCTAGATTTTGCATAATCCTGCTATTAGACAAATGATGACGACAACATCCTTGGAAAAGATAAATATGTCCTGACTCTAAATGGTGCCATGGAAGGATAATCAGGAGGTCTACCTTAAATGTAAATAAAACATAATACACTTTCTGTGCCTCTCTTATCACATGCCTTGCAGCCCAGGGCACGTGCAACACACTGAGACATTTTAGAAGTACGTCCTTGTCTTCCACCGATTACCAAGGTCACTGAGCTGGCAGCGCTGTCAGCAATTTGTGGGCAACTACTTTATTTATTTATTTCACTTTTTCATAAAATGGCTTTCTCCATTTAGAAAAGCAACAACAATAGGTCACCTACTTTACCATCATGCTTAGCAGTCAATGCAGTGAACCACACTTGCATGCACACAGAATACAGTAAACACACACTTGCTGATATATGAAAACCTGCAACCTTATCACCACCTCTGCCCACATATAAATCTGCTCGCAAGCCTTCATTGCTGTGTTTCCATGGTGAAGTATATTAGTAATCTGAAGCCTGTCCACGTGAGTCTACTACAGAGGTAGATAGGTATAGAATATATTTCTTTTTAAAAAGGTAGTAAATGCCTCTTCAGTTCTATGTTTATACATGTGTTTGATAGAAATGGGCCAGTTTTTCTGTAGCTAAACAGGAGTTAATGACAGAGGGTGGGTGTGGAGCAAATATCACAAAAGTGATTTGGACAAACATTATTCTATTACATATGTTTTTGGGCAATGACACTTTTTTTTTTAAATAAGTTTGTTTCTGTACTCCACCACAGTTTTAAATCCATCTATCAAAATGTGATTGAAGTGCAGATTTTCAACTTTAATTCAACGGGTTTAACAAAAGAATTGCATAAAGTGTATATACACAGTACCCCATTTTCAGAGGCTCAAAGGTAATTGGACAGCTGATTAACTAGCTGTTTCAGGGCCAGTTGAGGCCTGTTTCCCTTTTTATTTCATAAGCAAATAAAATATCTGAAGTTGATTCCAAGTATTGAACTTGTATTTGGTAGCCATTCTGAATATGAGTGAAGAAGGAAAATATTAGGCAGAAAAATGAAAGTAAACCTCTCAGAGAGACAGCAAAACCTTTAGGAGTGGCCAAATCAACAATCTGGAACATTCTTAAAAGCAAGGAATGCACTGGCCAGCTCAGTGACATCAAAAGGTCTGGAAGACCACAGAACCCAACTGAAGTTGAAGGTTGCAGAATTCTTTCCTTGGCTAAGGAAAACCCTTCACAATCTCTAACTAAGTCAAGAACACACTCAAGACGGTAGGTCAAAGTCTACAATCAAGGGTCACCTTCATAAATGCAGGAATGTATATACAGAGGGTAACCATTTTGGTTTAGCAGTCTCAGAAAAAAAAGCTACTCTATAATGTGTGATTTATACCTTTGTAGGTAATTTACTCCACTCATCTGTCACTAATAACATGTAAAAAGCTTAGTATCACGGTTATTGCTGCATATATTATCCATTCATCACTGAGATGTATTTTGTGATCATTATTAGCTTAAGATCTCGCAAGGATTTTCTAAATATGATAGTGATTACTATGACAGGGATAAATGCAGTTTCTTCTCATTTTCCAAATCATCTAACAAATCTAAATTACTGGACTGTTGCGGGGCAAAAGTGCTTATAATACATCATTACACAGTATTAACATAATTTCACAATTTTCATATTCAGAATCAGAATAATTTATTAATCCCAGGGGGAAAATTTTAAAAACCAGGCAATATAAAGTGTATCAATTTATGTGCTCTCTGATGAAATGAGACATTCAGAAACATTCCATATGGAGGCAAAACCACTGAGATACACGTCATACCCAGCCATAGGTTGAAATGCATACAGTTATTACATTACTTTGTTATATTTTGCATGTTTCACTACTTGAATGGACTATTCCATATAATATACAGTACTGTACAAAAATCCAGGAACATTCCTTATTTCTTTATATTTTTTAGAGGAATCAGACTTTTTATTAATTTTTAAAGTGTTCTTGATGAATAGTTCTCAAGGCTTTCTGAAGATCTTTCAAAGTTTTTCTTTGGACATTGGCTGCTTTTCCAGTCCAATCTTTGTACCTGCCCATTTTCTGAAGGATTTCTATTTTTTTTTTTTTTTGGTTAAGTCACTGAACACTGATCTATGAATCAATAAAGCATAAAAAAGGTAAGTGACACAAGGGAGGGACTAGCGTTATGCCTGCACGTAACAGAAAACTTAGCAAAGGAGAAATTTTAAAATGAATCTTTTGGCACTTTGTTACTAGCTGCCTGTCACAAAAACTAAGTAAGCTTCATTGGGGCCATGATTTCAATGTACATGTTTAATACTGAATGAGGTATCAAAAAATTATTAATACTGACATAAATACTAATAGTTGATTTGCTTTTTTATAGAGCAATATTGTTGTTTAAAGGCAGTAGGAAAACACGTGGTAAAAGCTCACATGACTGAACCATTAAGATCATGATTTTCTCTAAACTTCGGTCACACAGACCTGAAGATGTTCCATGCTAGACCTTGTCTTTAGTATTTCTGTGTGTTTCAAACATGCAGTCTTAGCATTTTTCTTCCATGCGCTTATGTAAGACAAACATTCACAAGTCAGCTTCCTCAAGGCTATGGGAAGTGAGACTTACTTTTGAAACGCATCTATTGACTGATGAATTCTTGTGGGAAGACATAATGTCCCTCTTCACACAAAACACTGCATGCCTCACACAAATATTGTTGCCTTCTGTCAAGACATACGTGGGCTATGAAAGAGTTTATTGTCAGAAAATCTTCTATGGATGTGGAAGACTTTCCTTCAGAAGGATAAGGGCAGGGAAGTGCTTTGAGAAAAGGCTTATACAAGAAGAGATAAAGTCTCTTTTCTCATAATATTCTGCTGCACTTGTTGTCTGATTCTTCTTTGTATCTTTTCTATAAAAACAAAACAAGTGAATGCTGTTTGGAGAGGAGAACAGGGAAAAAATGATAACCAAGACAATGACAGACACTGTACCTTCACTGCATAACAGGTTAATCTCCCCACCCACTTCATTTTCCACTTTCTCTTAATTTATTCACTTTAAGTTCCTCTCTCACTCTCCATCATCCCTCTCTACATTTTTAATGACACATTTCTTCACTGCTGTCACACTGCCCTTCTATGTCTTCACTTCCACAAAAACTTCTAAACATTCAGGTTCAGAAAAAATAAGGAAGTAGGATGTGAAAAGAGGTGTTTGTGACAGAAACACAAAAGTGGAGAAAATTGGTGAAGGGGAAAGGGGAGGGATGAAAGGATACTTTAAAGAGGAGCAGAACAGGCCAATATAGCTTCTCTTTCTTTGTCTTTTTTTGGACTCCTAACAGATTGGCACAGACAATGACAATTGATCAGTCCATTTATGAGAGTCGGAGAGAGGAAGTGGAAATTATTCAGATAGGACAAGTCATATGACTGACTCAAATGTGCGCAACACAAACCCTAAAGTTAAATTAGCCTGTTACATGAAAAGTTTCATATCCTTCTAAGGGTCCTGGTATTACTGTGTTGGCTGTTACTTTTGTGAAGTCAGTTTTAAGGTTTCTGACCAAAATGAGGATGTGCACAAACTTGAATATATTAATCATGTGGATTCAGCCTTTGTAAAACACCTTAAACAACACAGTGTGGTGAATTCCCATAATTAAAGGTCACAGTTGAATTTCACGGGAATCAGTTAATTGAATATTAAAATATTTATTTTATTTCAACTGCAGTTGCATTATTTTCTCACACAAAAACCTGCATAACTACTAAATCTGCATAATTGTTGATGGATACCACATTGCTCTGCTAAAAAAAATATTAAAAGGGGGGCTTCATTTGATATCATCATGACTTATTTGAGATGTTTGCATGAGTTCCTAAATTGTGGCCATGACAATATAAAAGTTGTAGTAAATAAGGACAAACAAGCACATATTCCAGTGTAAATGAACCCTGAGATGTTACTTGACCTTGTTCAGTTACAGCTTGTTCTGCCTCTCACGCTCCTCACACTTCTCTATCCCTTGTTTTCTTTATCGTGCTTTCACTTTGACACGCCCATTTACTCACATGCACACATACACGTACACACACTGTTCTCGAAGAGTCTGTGTTCCTGGCCTACAAAAAAAAACACTGCCTGAGTAAGCACTTAATTATGCAATCTGCATTTAATGTGGTTTTCGAAGGGAGGAATGTGCAGGCCAAATAGTACCAGAGCCCAGAGCGCTGAAAAGGGACCGAGAGGAGTCTAGGGAACTAAGAAATAAGATCCAGTTTAATCTGATTCTGATAGAGAAGCTTCTTTTTTCCTCATTTGCCTTTTCCATTATTGCCTGACTTCCAAATGAAAAATGACATTGCAAACTTCAGAAGTTAGTTGTCTTTTGTGCTCATGTGTAAGATCTGCAGTGTTTTGTCCTTTAAAGCTACAATACTTTTAGGAGTGCATCTCCCCTCATTATACGCACCAACTCCAGATAAAAATATGAAGAAGTGCATATATTTTCAACACTGCTCACTGATGTAAATGGTTAGAGTGAGGGAATGAAGACAATTGTTTGTGTACACAAATGCTGGTATTCACGTGCTTACCCATCTCTATACTGCACACAGTGAATGTTTATGAAAGGGATGGACCCAGAGTGGGAGAAAGAGATAAAAGAAAGAATAGAGGGGGATTACAAAGGGTACACTGCAAAACCAGCGAGCCTCATTGGCCAGGTGAGTTGTGTTCACTACAAAGGAGGGACTTTAGTGAGATGAGGGGCAGTAAGCCCAGAGATTAGGACTGTTGGGCAACAGAGCACCAGGCCTCAGGGTAAACTTTCTGGTTGGCTTACTGGAAGGATGGAGTGCATGTGTCATGTGGAACTTGTTTTGAAGAAGTTCATGTTTGTGAGCTAAAGTTATGCTTGTCCCGTCAGTCTGCATTCAGCAGCCAGTTATTGTGACTTTACAAACTGGAAAACTGCAACACACACAGAAACCTGTGCACAGAGAAAGACAACAGTTCAACTGATTTGTGAATATGGAATATAATAATAATAATAATAATAATAATAATAATAACAATACATTTTACTTAAGGGTGCCTTTCTTGACACTCAAGGTCACTGTATAAATAGAGCCATAGGGCCAATATACCAAAGGATCATCTGAAGAATTATCAGAAACAAATACATACCTGCTCACAAATGCATCATAGCAATTCATTCTAGCACCTTCTGGCAGTGAAGCAGTGCAGACAGTGAATACTTATCACTGAGAAACTATATCGTGACTTGAATCTTTTGTTCTTTCCTTCCTGTCATTGTCTCAACTGTCGTCCCCCTTATTGCTGTTGCTGCTGACCTGGGATTCCATATATTACTTTTAACAAAGCATTTATTTGTTACAATATGATTGTGATTTCTGCATTGATATGGAAAATTAAAAATATCACCCCTTTTCATCTCTCTTGACATCTCTGTTTTTCTATGATAGACTCTGTTTTGTCTTATAGAAAATTAGTATGTACATACTTGATCTTTTTAGGCAACATTACAACACCTATTAATTGTATGATATAGTACAAAGACTACAAATTCTGATTTCATGGAAATGCATGGTAATTAAAAGATAAATGCATTTAGTCGTTGGAAATAATTTGGAATGGCTTGTAGCTAGCTAACAGGAGATCAGTGTCATTTTTTCCTTCATAAGCTGAGGTAAGATGAATTGTTTACTGTTCTCTGGTGAAAATAAACGCTTTTTGTTATTTTAGACAGAGAGGATTAAACATACTGCCTGTGGACCAGAACCAGCCTTTCAAAGGGTCCAGTCTGGCCAACTGGATGCATTTGGCAAATGTGGAAATTCAAAAAAGAAGGTATACATTCTGGGCTTTAACTGTATTTTCATCAGTCAGCCCAGTGGCAACAGTTTAAGTCCCATCTTTTCACTATTTACAATAGATTTTTCTGTTTTTTACACAGTAAAAAATAAGAAATTTTCACAGATAATTTGCTTGAGTCCTTTATTTTTTTTTACAGTGTAAGCCTAATGACAAGTGCTGATGGGTTTATCTCATTTACCACAGCAGCGTTTTTTTCTAATGTGGAAAAACGGAAACATATTGTTAAAATGGCATTTCTTTTACTTAAAACATCTCATAGACTGAATGTGTAGTTACATTTTTTACACTAAAAAAGTAAAACATTCTGAACGTGAATTTTATAGGTTATTAGGCAATAGCTTTACTGGTCTGGCCCACTTAAGATGAATTTGGGTTGTATGTGGCCCATAATTTAAAATAATTTTGAAACCCTTAGTTTTAGAAAATTTAGTAAGGGTTTGTTCTTTCCCCGAGAAATATGTATTAAAAAACATACTTTTTAAAACAGTTTTAATTTGGGGGTTTAATTACTTGTGCATAACATACACTTTTGTTTATTATATGGGCCGTGGAAAAAACAAGAAAATCCATTACTTCTTTTCAAATAAGAGGCAGATTCATTGCTTACTTTATTATCACCATCCAAAGGCTCAATCTGAGTTGAGAAACCTGGTCTAATTACGCTCAGAATTACAAAGCAGTCATACCTCATAATCAGTCAGGAAAGAAATATCTAGCCTTCATCATTCTGAAAACAGAAAGCAAGATTTTCAAAACATTACCTTTTCACAATGGTGTGAACACAACAAAACAGCAAAGCACATTAGAGGAAGTGTGTAAAAACAGGGGGCTACAACTGTGACTATATTTTCAAGCTTTCTTTCTCTCACCTTATTGCTGTATTATCTGAACGGTGCTGGTAGAGTGAATAACAGAGTTAGTACAAGGTCAGTATGGGAGTTAGGTCTAGATATGTTGTGAAATTGTAAAGGAAGTTACACAACTTTACTGTTGAGTCAGTTGTATTATTTGGCTTTGTCAGGTTTGATAAAGAGCAACTGGCCTTAGGCATGTGAATTCTTACCCATTCCCCAAAGCCTGACAGAACCTGAAACAAAAAAAAAACAAAAACAAAAAAAGACACTGGTTGCCAAAATGAGTTTTGTGAAATTTTGAACACTGATATCAGGAGGTGATGCACTATTTTCCACTGGCACCTGACAAAGTGGGGAGTGTTTCGTTTTTAAAAGGAAGATGTAAGCACATGTTTAATTCTGAGATATGAGGGTTTCAGTTAATAGAAATATAATCACAGCAATATCCCAATGATTATTTAATGGGTTAGTTGGGATGGGATACTTGCACACTGAGCTTTTAACAACATTTTAAAAAGCCTTTGTTACCATTGCATGGTGATGTTTGGCTTAAAAACTAGTGTGACTCACACCAATGTGATGTTTCTGTGAGGCAGGATGTGAAATTGGTACAATGACAGCACAGGCCCCATGCCTGCTAGTTTGCTAAGTAAATCATTAATTCATTGTGTTTAGATTAGAGCTGTGCTGGCTGTATGCCTTGAGACATTTGCTTCCTTCCAACTTCCACTGTCATGTTTACTAGATAAATCTGTTAGGTGCAGCAATTTATTTAAAAGGCACATTAGGAGGAAAGAGTACAAAACAAAACATGAGTGTTTTAACTGCAGCTGCATTCCTGATTTAACGGAATGCCTTACTGTGCTACTAAACCCTGCATTATCCTATCTTTCAATCATTTGCCCTTTTTACAGTCACAAGGTCAGAACTGGATTGTGATGTGGAAATGAATGCACCAACTTCTCTGAAACTAAAATAATGTTCAACTGTTTGTCCGCACATGATAATGGATCGGTTAAGTTTTCTGTAAGTTCAATGTAATGCTCAAAAACAAGTTTTACCACGTGCCAGTGTTTGAGTGTTTATCTGGACACAGCTCTTGTGTGTTTAACAGTAGATACACTTGTCATTCACTTCATTCACTTATAGGGAGCGTGAATTCCCAGTGTGCCAACATGTCTGTTTCTGCAGATTGTTTTGTGATCGGTTCATCATATTGCTACAGCAGCTGTGAAATAAGTATGTGGGTGTATGAGAGTGTTAACAATCCCTTTAAGACAGAAAAGACCTGATTTATTTATGTGGAAAAATGCATTGTGTAATCACTGCCTTGCAATATTTACCACTGTGCATTTTCAAATGGCTTTAGCCTCCCTATTTGTTTGCCATGCAAAATCTCACCAGCTGCTTCTCTCCTCCTACATCATTTGAGCAAAACTTGGTTAGAGAGGTTTGGACTCTTATTTGAATGTTTCCATGTCACTTTCCATTCACATCCTGCAATAAAGACCTGCTCAAATTATCTTTGAAAAACAGCCAGACAAATAACCTTTCCCCATCTCTTCTAGAGCCACATGGATTTTGATATAGGATATGACAATGTGTGTCATCATGTACTTTTTATGTTTTCATGTTCCTGTTTTCAAACAGTTTCCCGTTTCTGTTGAATAAAAAGATGACGCATCAGTGGCAGACTAGCTCCCCCTAGTGCCCAAACTAATAATTGCTTATTACTTCCATTTTCCAATGATAAAACATCTAAGCTTCCTTCTTCTTCTTCTTCTTCTCCTTTCGACTGCTCCCGTTAGGGGTCGCCACAGTGGATCATCTGCCTCCATCTCATCCTATCCCTTGCATCCTCTTCCCTCACACCAACCCTCTGCATGTCCTCCTTCACTACATCCATGAATCTTCTCTGCGGTCTTCCTCTTCTCCT
>VUQH01067818.1:0-11272 GCA_015106775.1 Etroplus canarensis
TGTGCAGATGCTGCATTTCTGAATGTAGATCAGTGATTATATCCAAGTATTTTTATTATTTTTCGGACAGATAAACACACAAACAAACAACGTTGTCACCCCGTCCCTCCCCAAGATACCAGACCTTACAAGCGTTATTGTTAATTATTGTCTGACTTATTCATATATGTTTTCTCGAACCTGAAGGGGAAAAAAATGAAGAGAAAACAATTTAATACTGTATATTGAGAGTATAGACAACACTATACTCGAAGACCAATGGGTCACTGGGTAATAGACGTTCAGCATAACACAATCATGAATCAATATCACTGGCAGACAAACTGTGAACAAAATTTATAAATGGTTGCCAGGAAGCATAAAATTTTTCAACAGACCCTCTGATGGTAAACTTAATCTTTTCTAAGTGAATGTGGCTCATAACGTCTCTGATCCACTGGCCAAATGTTGGAGGTCGAGCGTCCTTCCATTTAGTAAGAATAAGTCTTCTGGCCAGCAGTGAAGAATACGCAATCATATCTGAGTCAAGTTTGTTCAGAACGGAGTCGGGGGTCACATCGAACAATGAGATCAAAGGGGCAGCAGCTGCATTTCTGATGGTCACTGAGTTGCTGAAGAAACTGAAACATCTTGCACTTTCACCACATTCCTGGACCTTCACCACTGCCCCCTTGAACTATGTCACTTATAACCTAGTCACTTTAAAGTTAAATTAAATTAATTTAAATTAAAGTTATCATACAACTAGTTACCATACTGTACATATTACTTACTATACTGCACAAAATTTTGCTAATATATATACAGTGGATACAGAAAGTGAACATACCCCCTGTTAAGATACCAAGTTTTTCTGATGTTAAAAAAATGAGACAGTGATAACTCATTTCAAATTTTTTCCACCTTTAACAAGGCCTATAACCTTGAAAAAGAAACAAATCTGTTGGGGGAAAACATAAAAAATAAAAAATGTACAATAAGCTGGCTACATAAGTGTGCACACACTAAAACTAATACTTTGTTGAAGCATCTTTTACTTTAATTACAGCATTCAGTCTTTTTGGGTAGGTGTCTATCATTATGGCACAGCTTGACTTGGCAATATTTGCCCGCTGTTCCTAGCAAACGTGCTCATAATCTGTCCGATTGTGAGGGCATTTCTTGGGCACAGCCCTCTTCTGGTCACCCCACAGATTTTCAGTTGGATTTGGGTCTGGGCTCTGGCTGGGCCATTCCAAAAGTTTAATTTTCTTCTGGTG
Organism: Etroplus canarensis; assembly: GCA_015106775.1. Taxonomy (NCBI): domain Eukaryota; kingdom Metazoa; phylum Chordata; class Actinopteri; order Cichliformes; family Cichlidae; genus Etroplus; species Etroplus canarensis. The sequence goes on from VUQH01067818.1 coordinate 1,260, forward strand.
AAGCCATTCTTTTGTTGATTTGGATGTATGCTTGGGGTCGCTCTTGTGCTGTAACATAAAATTCCTCTTCAGCTTTAGATTTCTAGCAGACATCTGAAGGACAAAACTGACTGGTATTTGGAACTGCTCATAAGTCTCTACATTTTGACCAAAGCCCCAGTTTCAGCTGAAGAAAAACAAGTCCAAAGCATGATGCTGCCACCACCATGCATCACTGTGGGTATGGTGTTCTTCTGGTGATGCAATGTTCACAGAGACACACACACACACACACAAAGATACACAACATACCTTTTTGAATTGTGGCCAAAAAGTTTAAGCTTCGTTTCATTAGACCAAAACACATTTTCCCCACATCCTTTTGGGAGAGCTGATTTTGTTTTTGTTTTTTTATTTATCTGAGCCTGATTTTTTTCTTTTTTTTATAAGAAAACGCTTCTGTCTTGCAACCCTACCCCATAGTCCAGACATATGGGGACTGCAGGACATTGTTGTCACATGTACTAGATAACCAGTACTTGTGAGAAATTCCTACAGCTCCTTCAGTGATGCTGTCCTCTTGGCAGCCTCCCTGACCAGTTTTCGTCTCGTCTCTTTTCATTAATTTTGGAGGAACCTCCAGATCTCAGTAACGTCACTGTGGTTCCATATTTTCTCCACTCTCTTCACTGTGTTCCATGGTATTCGTAATGCTGTGGGAATTTCTTGTCCCCTTCTCCTGACTGATACCTTTGAACAATAAGATCTCTTTGATGCTCTGTCAGCTCTCTGTGAACCATGGCTTTTTCTGTAGGATGAAACTGAGTAACTGTCAGGAAACTCCTGCGAGTGCAGCTGAACTTTATTTGGGGTTAATCAGAGTCACTTTCATTCATGGCAGGTGTGTACCCAAAGAGTGAATATAATTAAAACAAAAGGTGCTTTAACAAAGTATTATTTTTAGGGTGTGCACACTTATGCAGCCAGCTTATTGTACTTTTTTAAAATATAGTTTCAGATCTGGTTTTTTTTTTTTTTTTCAGTTGAACCATACAGGGCATAGGCCACATTAAAGGTGGAAAAAAATTTGAAATGCTTTATTGTGGTCTCATTTTTTTTCCATCAGGAAAACCTGGAGTTTTAACAGGGGTGAGCAGACTTTCTATATCCACTGTACACAGGTACACACTAAACTTCACTTTTAAATACTATACAGTTTGTCTATTGTACTTTTTAAAATAGTTATTTATTTTTTTCCTTTAGGTGTTAATTTTAATTCTACTATTGTTTTAATTGCGAAAATTTGAGAGGGCTCTGAGCCCAAAAAGAATTTCATTGCCAGTAATGATGTCCTAAGTTATCTGTATATGACAATAAACTTTAAGCTGTCTTGAAACTCTCTTAGTTGGTAGTATTTACCAAAATACTATCCCCATGAATACCAGGACTAATGGTTTTAATGTTGTAATGATCCATGTCTACTGCTTGCATTGCACTCTGGCTTGTTTCCAAAGAGCTGGTTACAGTTCCACAGAAGATTTAATGAGTGTTTAATGATTGATCACACAACTGGAAGGTGGATTGTTTGTTAATAAATGTTCATTTTCTCTCCAGTACCAATCAAACAGAAACAGACTCTGCAGAACAATAATAGGACCCACATGAATCCAATTTATGCTGCTGTACAGATGAGATTATCAACTGTCATCTCAACTCTTAGGCACTGATTTGGCATTTCCATAACTTTGTGTATCACACAATAAAGTGCATAACTGACAAGTTAAATTGAAAAATTTTAAATTACACAACTTACTATGCAAAACTAGAGCAATTAAAGGCAACGTCATTTCTTCAGCACAATGCACAGCAACAGGATTACTGCAAAGGAGACTGGATTCTTAAATATGCAATGAATAAGCCTCGTTCAGAGTGGAACATACGGAACATAAAGTAATACAAACATGATGAACATGGAAGTTGTGAGACAAACCTGTCCTGTGCTGCTCACAGACTGTATATAAAAGATGGATGTAGCCGCTGTGACACCTCAAACTAAGCATTTTGACCGTCATCATCCTGGCAATTCAAAAATGGACGTCAAATAACTCACACTGATTGGAAGTGAAAGCTAACCAAATGTTTTGTTTTGTTTTTTTTTTTTGCAATGCCAGTGTGTAGCAGCAGAGCCACACCTGTGCCTTTTCAGTATGAAGTTGACTGCTCCAAAATGGCCAGTGTTGGACACTAAGGCTACTGTAAATGTATACATTATAATTATTTTGTATGATTTATTTATTAAATGATCAAAGAATCAAAGTAGAAGTTGGAAAATATACAATCAGAATTAATTTATTAACAAACAAAAAATTTCAAAACATGGCTTTGCATTTACTAGTTCTTTGTGTTTCAAATAGAAAGATGCCATAATATATTGAAATGCAGCCTAGTTATAGTATACACTCACTGGCCTAATAATTAGGTATACATGTTCAGCTTCTCGTATGTAATCAGCAGAAACTCAATGCATTTAAGCATGTAGACATGGTCAACACGACCTGCTGAAGTTCAAACTGAGCCCCAGAATGGGGAAGAAAGGTTATTTAAGTTACTCTGAACATGGCAAATGCCTTGTTAAAGCCAGGGTGGCAGGGTCAGAATTTGGTGTAAACAATAGTGTGGGGGATAATCACTCTACTTAAATGTACATCATGGATGTCCAGCTGACAAATCTGTACAAACTCTGTGTTGCTTTCATGTCAATATGGACCAAAATCTCGGAGGAATATAAAGCATTAAGGCAGTTCTGACGGCAAAAGGGGTTTCAACCCAGTTACAAACAGGATGCATCTAATAAAATGGCCAGTGAGTGTAAACAAAGCAGAAAATATTTGTGCTCAGCGTGCCTACCTTATATGGCTTACAAAGCTGGAATTAATAAATAATTATTAACATATTCCAACCAAATTAGGCTACTTATTGTGCAAGTCAAGTTGTTACTTTCTGGTTGGATTTCATATCAAAGCCTGGATCATTTGCCAGCAGTCATACTGTCATCATACGATTTGCTGATGACTTATTTGTTAAATGTTCTACTCATCTTCTGATTTGGCTTTCTGATCTAGGGAGAGTGACTTTTTGCATTTAATGTCACCACGTTGCTGCCTTCATACCCATTCTTCATATTAGTTAAAAAAAATACTTTCAAATATGCTAATTCCGAAGATGACTTCTTTTTACACCTAGAGGAGTCATCCCCTGATTTCCATTAGACAGAATTGAGGCTTTCGGTACATCTGTATTGACTCACTTTCATATACAGTCAGTGGCTGAAGCAGCACAGACTGAAAGCAGAAAGCCCCGAACCAAAAATGTTTTTGTATTTCTGTTGCTTCATTCTTACAACCTACTGTTTCTATAAATCTATATATCCATAAATTTGGAGCCTATACAAAGAGATATATTGAGAAAATTGGGGTTTGCCAAGCGCTGCCAAAAAATAGCTAGAGAGACAGATAACCACTCACACTCCCATCGACACTGCAGCCAATTCATAATCAAATTAACCTAACAAACATGTCGCTGGTCTGTGGAGGAAGCTGGAGTACTCAGAGGAAACCCACGCAGATCAAAAAAAAAAAAAAGGAAACTAAAAAATGTAATTTTACTCTTTAATCTCAATCCCCAATAAATCACAACAAACCACGATATTTTCTTCAGTTCGTGTGTGTAGTGACTCCCACTGCAAGTCAGATCTCTGTTCACAGGAATCCCAGCTGCTACGTCAGCCTCATTCGTCTCTTCCTGTGCTCATTTCTGCGCCTGAATTGCAGGCAGAGCCATATATTATTAATGAGTGAAAGCAGGCAATATGAGAAGTCCCAGTGCAGAACTGCAGATGTGTGACAAAAGTGTCCAATGAAGACAATTCTTGGAAATATCCAGCAAAGAGCAATGGCTTAATGTACACAAAAACATTGCAAAACAAGGTGAGGGAGGTTATTATCCTTGCTTTCATCAGTATTACAGGAAACTCTCATATCTCTAGACAAGTGCAACCAGTGTTGAAGTGATAAGCCACACAGCAGCAAAGCTGGTATTCTTTATTTATGTCAAGCACTAAACTGCAATTACTGCAGAGGCAGAGGAGTAAGCTGAAGTCGAGGAGGCTTGCAAAAAATCATATCAAGGACAATGGTCATAGTTCTTAACCAGCCCACACTCGGACTAGGACATTATTATGCTATAAATAAACGTAATGGAGGCATTTATGTATAGATAGCAGAAGGACACATGCAAACACACATATTATTAACATTACAATCCAGACCAGTATTTTATGGAGTAGAAATTCTTGTGAAAATGGAAAAGTGGCCCCAAATTGACAAATATGACCCTGACCTTGAGTGCAGTTTGGGTGAAGACTCATTAGGTGATAGTAGAGATAGCAGGAATGCACCAACTGTGAATTTCTGAAGGGAGTACTACAAAGTAAGACTAGTGGGTAGCGAACTATGGTGAGCTTAAAATCAAAGTCACAAAAGTGGCTCTCTTTGAATTCGGTTCCATTCAATTTTATTTATATAGCGCCAAGTCACAACAAAAGTCACCTCAAGGTGCTTTACACTGTAAGGTAAAGACCAAACAGTGTTCAAGAGGAAACCCCAAAAATCTGACATTTCCCCACAAGCTAGCACTTGGCAACTGTAGGAAGGAAGAACTCTCTTTTAACAGGAAGAAACTTCCAGCAGAACCAGGCTCAGAGGGGAGTAGCCATCTGCTTCCACTGGTTGGGGGTGAGCGGAAAGAGAAGAGAGAAAGGAGAGCAACGAGAGACACAGACTGTGCGAGAGAGAAGACGACATTTAAGGACATGCAGCAACAGCAAATAAATACACGGGGAGTGAAAAGAGGTGGGTGGAGAAGAAATGCCCAGCACAAAAGCTGGCTATATCACTGGTGCAACTTATGCTGAACCCACAACCTGGTTCAGAGCAGGTTATGTTCAAAGTTTTGCTTTAAAATCAGCTGGCAGCATCACATTTTCACTGACTATTTTGTTTACAGTATACCTCTAGTGCTTGATAGACTCTCTCCGGTAGAAATACATTTTGTATATATGCAACCTATTCAGTAAAAGCTTACTAATATAACTGAATAATGCCCAGCTGTAAAGTTAGAGCAGCGCAGTTCTTTTACAACAATGGAACCACAGCTATTAAATTCGGTTGAGAGAACTGATCAGATAGTTACATTTGCAGTCTATTTATCACCAACAATATTTAATCAAAATTAATTTCATTTTGATCTGGTGACAAACTAAAGTGATTTCCACATCTCCTTCATTAGGCTGTGGGAGAGGGTCAGAACTAAATGCACGGAATTATCCATTTTAAAAGTACAGCTGTCACATGAGAAATAAACAGCAGCACAGAGCGCACGCCGATCTGTCGAATAAATATATTAGTGCAAAATGATATGTTTATTTTACCTCTCTGTGTGCTTCCGATGATCATAAATCAACTGGTAAAATATTGCTTACGCTTCCCAAGATTAACGATTTTCTGCAGCATCGTTCTCTTGTCTTATTTGCAGCACCAACATTGCACATTATGTGTTCGATGTCCTTTATAGCTTTGTTTCACCCGTGCCTCTGATAATGTCTCTGACTGGAATAGACGCGTAAAACGCCCCCGTTTTATGTGAGCGAGCACAGAGCCTGAAGCAGAAAGCCTGGCTTGACAGAAAAAGTTAATAATCACCTGCGTGATACTAGTTATTTGTGACTGAGGCTTTCGGTTTTGTCAACACAGCCGATACCGCAGCTAAAGAAGCTGATAAATCGCACTAGTCGCAGTTTAGCCTGGGTTACAGCAGGGGCCATTCAGGAGACCGTTCTCAGGTAATTCAAGCAATTTCCCCCTGGGATTAATGAAGGATTCTGATGAATAGTGTCAAACAGAGCTGAACTGCTAGAATAATTATTTACATCAGCTTATAAACAAATAAAGCCCACATTTTATTTTAGTTTTCACAAGCACAGCATCAATCCTGTCTGAATAAACCAGAACATCAATGATGTAGCTCATCCAGCTCACAATCCCTCACAATTCACAGGTTATTGTAAAATGTGATTTACAGAAAGAGAGTAATAGGTTGTCTTGACACTGATTGGCTGTATTGCACAAACTAATGTGAAATAAAATCCACCGCGAGGTCAAAGAGGCTCACAAACAGTCATATCCAGGACAACGGCACTAGTTCTTGACCAGCCCTAACCTAGAGAGGTCATTATTATGACACAGATAAACCAAATGACAGCATTTATGTACATGTGCACATGCAAACGCTCATTTTATGAACATTACAATCCAGACCAATACTCTTAGGAATAGCTATTCTTGTGAAGATCCAATAGGTGATCACTGTGCACAAGTTTCCCGAAAGTTGACCAACAGTCTAGGAGTAATAGCTATTCTTGTGAATTGTGGATGAACGGATGCCTCGCCATGGCAGCAGTTCATCACTCCTTTGGCCTGATGGGCTAAAAATCTGCAGAATTTCCTAAAAGTTGCTTCAAAATTTGAAAAATATAATGAAAGAGCAATTAAATATACCCCGAGAGCCCAGACAAACAAAAATAATACATAAGAGAGAACTTTTTAACTCTAAGCACTCAATGCACTTTTTACTGCAAGTCTCATTCACACAGTGCTTTATTCTATGCCTTTAAGCATATGTAACCGTCACACACACATTCACACCCCAATGGATGCATCAGGAGTATTTTGGGGCACAGTGTCTCTCCCGAGGACACTTCAGCACGTTGACTGTAGCAGTCGGGGATTGAACCACCAACCTTGCAGTTAGAGGACAAGCCACAGCCACCCCATAGAAATGTTAAAAAAGAAACGTTAAAAATCCCACAAGGAGTTAATTTATCCAGCCAGACTTCTCATCCTTCATACACATAAGTTAAATGAAAACAAAAACCAGAAGGCTGACTATAAAGCGCAGGGTGCGCAAACACACCCTGCCGCTACAAGAAATGAAACTTCAGTTAATGCAGGAGAGTGAAGGACAGCTTCACAAGCTCCACAGTAAAAATCTTGCATGTTGCTTTTGTAACTGAGAGAAGCTCAAGCTGCGAGAGGCTAAAGTATCGGGTGAATAAAACAGGATGTTGGCATGAGTTAGCGTGATGAAGAGCTTCTCTTTCATGTAGTCTTTGATTTTGTGAACAAATGTTTAATCTGTTGGGTGTCACATTAACCAGCAGGGTGTCAGGTCCATTAACAAACATGTCCTTCGACTGCCAAACCAAGCAGCAAGCACTCGGGAGTTTGTCTTTGGATCTTGAACAGAGATATGAAAGGCAATGTGCATCACTTTCTGCAACAGTCAAAGGAAAAGAGCATAACGTGTTACTCACTAAAAGCAGCAATGGCCAGGATAATGGTGACCACGATGGACGCCCAGGACACCCACAGAGCTTTCTTGCGGTAACTCTGTGCTTCATGAGGCTTCAGACGCATACTGCTCTCCAGAAGACCTGCAGACAGCATCAAAGGGCACAGTGACCCATTATGTCTATACAGGGCAGCACAGAGAAATAAGAATGAACAGTTTGACACGTTAGCTAATGTTCAAGATGGCCAATATTTTTAAAAAATGAGGTATATGTAAGTAACCAGATTTTTCTAAATGCAGTTTTTTCTACTTTTGGACCTGCGTGATGTCATGCTGAGGTGAAATCCTTAATGTGGTCATCTTAAGCACACAGAAGCCCTACCTACCTGCCGTCAAATACTCCATTCACAAACCAAATCAATCAGGGGTCACGTAGCTTAAAGGCAGAATGAATAGAAAGGAGGAGGAGCTTGTTTCTGAGAGAATCTGCACAAGTCCCAGTGTCAAATAAATAAGGATTATTTTGAATTGCAAATCATGCAAAGCTATTCTTTCAGAATCCAAGAATGAAACAACAGAGTTGGAAATGAACATGAAAGGGTTGCTTTAACTACAGTTTCCACAACAGCTTTAATTGCTTAACTAAGGGGGATCAAACTGTCTTAAATTATACACTCGCTGGCCAGTTCATCAAATACACCTAATGAACCTACTGAAGTTCAAACTGAGCATCAGAATGGGGATGAAAGGTGATTTAAGGGGCTTTGAATGTGACATGGTTGTTGATGGCAGACAGTCTGGTCTGAGTATTTCATAGACGGTTGATCTACTGTAATTTTCCCCACACAATCATCCCTAGGGTTTCCCACAACTGGTGAGAGAAAGAGAAAATATCCTGTAAGCAGCAGTTCTTTGGGAGAAAATGCCTTGTTAGTGTCAAAGGTCAGACTCTTTTGAGCTGATAGGAAGGCAACAGGTACTCAAACAACCATTCACTACAACCAAGGTATGCTTGGATTCTTCTGTGGCATGCTGTTGCTGTCTACTCACTGAACCTCATGTCTATCATGCAATCTGATTAATGTTTGCAGGCTTATTAAATCCATCCATCTAAATAATCCGTTTCAATTCATTAACATTGATATGAGTTGTCTGATATACAAGTCTACTTTTACGCCCCAATTCCAAAAAGATCACATAGAAAAACATATCAAATGTTAAAAGAGAGACATTTTACTATTTCATGATGTCTCACATCTCAAAAAGGTTGGGAAAGAGCCATGTTTCCCACTGTGTGGCATCCCCTCTCATTTAAACAACAGTCTTTAAACATCTGGGAATTGAGGAGACCAGCTGCTGGACCTCTCGGAGAGGAATATTGCACCATTCTTGTCTGATGTAGGATTCTGGTTGCTCAACAATGCTAGATCTTCTTTGATGCATTTTGAGTTTCATGATGCGTCAAATGTTTCCAGTGGGTGAAAGGTCTGGACAGCGGGAATGCTGAAATATGCAAGGCTTTCCCTAAAAAGATGAAATCTGGAGGGGGGCATATGTTGCTATAACACCTGTATATAGCTTACAGCATTGATGATGACTTTCCAGATGGTCAAGTTGCCAGTAATGTAGGCACTAATGTACCATCAGAGATACAGGCTTTTGAACTGAGAGCTGATAACAAGCCTGATGGTTCCTCTACTCTTTAGTCCAGAATATGAGGCATCCATGATTTCCAAGAAGAATTTCAAATTTCCATTTGTCTGACCACAGAACAGTTTTCTACTTTGCCTCAGTTATTTTTAATGAGCTTTGGCCCAGAGAAGACAACAGTGTTTCTTGATCATGTTCGCATATGGCTTCTTCTTTGCATCTTCTTCTTCTTCTTCTTCTTCTTCTTCTTCTTCTTCTTTTGGCTGTTCCCATTAGGGGTTGCCACAGCGGATCATCTGCCTCCATTTCATCCTATCCCTTGCATCCTCTTCCCTCACACCAACCCTCTGCATATCCTCCTTCACTACATCCATCAATCTTCTCTGTGGTCTTCCTCTTCTCCTCCTGCCTGGCAGCTCCATCCTCAACATCCTTTGTCCAATATATCCACTATCCCTCCTCTGAACATGTCCAAACCATCTCAGCCTTGCCTCTCCGACTTTGTCTCCAAACTCATTAACATCAGCTGTCCCTCTGATGTACTCATTTCTAATCCTGTCCATCCTGGTCACTCCCAGGGAAAATCTCAACATCTTCAACTCTGCCACCTGTCTTTTTGTCAGTGCCACAGTCTCCAAACCACACATCATAGCAGGTCTCACTACTGTTTTATAAACCTTCCCGTTCACTCTTGCTGCTATCCTTCTGTCACAAAGCACCCCTGATACTCTTGCATGACAGAGCTTTAACCTGCATATTTCAAGCAATTTCCCCCAGGCATTAATAAAGTATTCTGATTCTGATTTGTGGATGGCACAGCCAACTGTGTTCACAGACAATGATTTCTGGGAGTGTTCCTGAGCCCATGCAGTGATTCCAGGACAGAATCATGTCTGTTTGTAATACAGCGCTGCCTGAGAATCAGAATCAGAATACTTTATTAATCTGGGGGGGGGGGGGGGGGGGTTACAACTTCA
>VUQH01067819.1:0-12029 GCA_015106775.1 Etroplus canarensis
CCCAAACCAGCATTAGCAGTCGAAGCCGCCATATATAATGGCACATCCAAGGGTAAACTACAATAATTTTTTCCCTAATGGACAAAATTTTATTTGTAAAGAAATTCATGAAGTCGTCACTCCTAAGACTTAAAGGAATACATGGCTCAACAAAGGTCTGACTCTTTGTCAGCCTGGCTACAGTGCTGAAAAGAAACCTGGGGTTGTTCCTATTCTCTTCCATCAAAGACGAATAGTAACATGTCCTAGCTTTATGGAGGGCTTTTTATAGATTAACAGACTATTTCTCCAGGCCACATGAAGGTGTTCTAAATTAGAGGAACGCCATTTCCTCTCCAGTTTATGTGTTACCTGCTCTAAGACGCGTGTTTGAGAATTAAACCAGGGAGTCAAACCTCTCTGATTCGTTACTTTCTTTCTCAGAGGAGATACAGTATCCAGAGTTGTACATAGTGAGGTTGTAAGACTGTTAACAAGATAGTCAATCTCAGCGCAAGTAAAGTTTAGGTAGCTGTTCTGCATTGTGTTGGCACATGGCATTGAAGAAAACAATGGAGAAGGTAGCTTTAAGAGATGCACAAATTTCCATCACAGACACTTAAAGGAGATAACCAGGCTGAAAAGAAATACAGACATACTGCTTTGGCTTCATTCCCATCTGTTTAACTCTGGCTTTGACTTTCTCTGCAGAACCACTCAGTGTAATCTTTTCCAGCAAGTGAAAATCCTCCACAGTGAATTCTTCCTGCCCTTCAAACGGACCAAGGATCTAACATGAAGAAAATAATGCAGTCAGAACATGAATTTTCCAATTCTTATCTCAGCATGTATTATTTACAACGTGCCCAGGGGATGTTAAATGTAATGTGATTGTGACACAGCATTTTTATCCACTTAAAGTCATGGTATTCAGTGATGCTGCCTGCTTTACTATTCTGGGAGAAGAGCCCTACCACTGCAGGAGAGCAATGTAAGATAATATTAATTGTTACTGCCATCACAGAGGTTGGCCTATTCATCCGTGGCTGTCAGCATTGCTGCTGCTGAGACATCAGTCATCAGCTCTGTACACACATACACACAAACACAATGCCATGCCTGCCACTTGTGACCTTTGAGAAACAGACATCATGCTGATATGACAGTGCTAAGAAAGCACTCCGAAAACACTAGAGGGAAAAATCCTCCAAAAGTGCAGCTGTGTCGAGAATCTCTCTCTATTGTGGCAAACAACACCACCAATATTTTTCCTCACTGGCAATAAAGTGGCTTCTCTTCAAGAGAAGCAATCTACAGAATCAGTTGTGTGAAGCTTTTAGCATAGATGGGACAAACTGACTATTTTTCAAGTCATAAGGAGGTTTTAAGTCAACTGTCAAGCTAGGCACCACTTACCAAATTAATGTCATGATTAATTTTGAACATTGTTACATTTTTAGTAAGTTTGCTTTGTACTGAAATAAAGAAACATTTCAAACAGCTGAATACTTTTTCAAATTTGTAAATAACAGGTCAATATTATTCCTGTGATTAAGGTTGAGATTTTATAAAAATTTAGTTTTGTATAACATACCAACTAACTGTGGATTTCATAATCTGTACAAGCTGTGTGTGCTGCACTAAAGGGGAGAGCTTTGAGTTAAGATGAGTTTAACTATTGCTGACTTTTTATTCAGGCTGTTGCCACACCTACAGTTTGCTTTTCGGATGACAACATTAGGCTCTAGTAGTGAGGCAGTTGCTTGAGCACAGAAAATGTAACATTATCACACAAACTTGCCTCCTCCTGTGTATCATGATTGCAGTGTTTTCCCTGCTGACAAAAATTTTGGATGGAGTCCACTCACCCTGCCATTGCTGATCACTGCCCGCTGTCCAGGATTAAGTTTCAGGATGTTTTGACAGAATAACTGCTGACTGCGGATAAAATCAACCTCAAGAGTGTTGAATTTTTTCTCAAAGGCGTCTACATCCATGCCCTAGAGCAGAAAAACAAAAGTTTGTTTAGGATGTCAGATAAATTGATTGCATTGCTGGTTCACACATTTCTGATAAATACGTGATGTAATCCATAGTTTGTGATTCAACTGAAACATCCAATAATGTAGCTGAAAGACATTTCTCCCATTCCAGCCTGTCCAGAAAAAAATGGAGTGATGCATTGGCATAAAAATGATGTATGTAAGGCAAAAAATTATTCACAATATCATTGATGCCTTGCATCAGCACAGTCACTGTGGTCTTCAAACATAAAATATTTCAGTCAGACCTGTCAGAAATGCATATGTGTGAAAATGAGATTAATCAATTTGTAATTAATATAACAAACTCCTAATTAAACCCCTGCCATTTTTGTCTATAACAAATTAGGTTTGGGAGCATGGAGGGTTTGTGGAGTCAGGTTATTAGTTTCTCCAACATTTCTGTCCTCAGGAGAACAGGTGAAATACCAATAATGTCAGCACAATCCAGTCAGCAAGTCTGTCTGGAAGCCAATAATAAACTCATATCCCTTGGCTTGGGGTCTCAAGTCACATAGCTTCATCCTACCCATTATCCCATCTCCATATTCAGGCCATTCTTTCCCCAATGCTAAAAGCTGATATAACTGAGGGTAACTTCATTATGGTATGTCCTAAATAAAACATGTACAACATAACTTTCTCCCAGAAGTGGATACATTCCATAAGCTGATTTGTTGATTAGTGGTTGAAAATTTGTTTATGCACAATCCTTTGTGGGTGGATACTGTACATTACAGCAAAAACACCATAGTTCTGGCTTAAAGCAGCAGAGAGACAGTCAGGCTTGGTTGATGACATGTGGCTCGCAGAACTATAAACTGTTAGCAGGAGCTCGGCTATTTATCAGCTCCAGGAAACCACATTTACACCAGCATATTTTAGTTAAAGATTCATAGTGTGGAGCAGTCTTCTGACGGCCTCTGTGACATTTCAGGTGGAACTGACAGTGAGCAGGTTGCATACCTGGGCATCCACAGGGTGTGGAGGATCATGCATATTGTAAATGTATTCTGTTATCTGATGCTCAGAAGATACATGACAGAATTGGCTCATCAATCACTATTTTCTCACAAACAGTCATGATCAGGAAAAGGCCCTAGTTCTTGACCAGCTCTAGCTCAAGACACTTAATAAACCTAATAAAAGCATTTATGTACAGAGAGCAGAGGCGCACACGCAAACACTCATTTTATGCACATTACAATTCAATTCCTATAGAAACTCTTGTGAAAATGGAAAGTGCCTGTAAACTGACAAATGTAACCTTGACTACACTTTGGATGAAGACCCATTAGGTGATCATTCTGTGCAAGTTTCACTAAAGACGTAAAAAAAAAAAAAAAACATGCATGGCTCCTGCAAGTCTTTCAGGGTCAGATCACATGACATTATATATGACAAAAAAAATATAAATCTGGAGCTTTTGCTAAACTACTCACACCCAGTTATGAATCATAATCTTCACTTAATCCTTTTAAATCTTTAATACTGCCAATCGATTTTTAGCATTTTTCACACCCATTATTTTTATTAGTTATGTAATTTCTAAATGGCTTATCAGTTAATTTTCATATTAACTACACCAGATTATATATCATTAACAATTTAAAATTTAATTTACCAAGACTGAGCAGATTTTTCCCATATTACAACTCCTAACATATATAAATAACTAAGAAGGCATCTCTCATTTTACAAGGCTTTGTGCCATACAATATTTCTGAACTGTTCCCATACAAATATGTTTATGTTTCTGGCTGTGGGTCTTGTGGCAGTAAATAATACGTTTAATATGTTAAATATTTCTATGCTTCTCTTGAATCACTAGGACAATTTCCAAACAGGAGATGTTTAATCTCCATATAGAAAACTTGCAATGATATTCATTAAAACTTTTCTGGTCATGTTTCAGGCTCACACATGATGAAAAACCACTATAACACAAATAACAAACATGCTGTTCATAAGAAACACTAATTCATTACTGAGATAACATGCCTTTTTAAACAAGATAAACATGTTAATGTTTATAACAGACTGAAAAATGAGCTATGCAAATCTCTCCAGTGTGAGGGTGGTGATACATGATGATAAACCAAGTTTAAGTCATATTTTAGTTTTCAAGTAGATCTCTTGAATTGTCCTTCCAGTAGGAGGGGTAAACAACATTACTAATTGTGTGTGTGTGTGTGTGTGTGTGTGTGTGTAAGATAAGTATAATAATAGTATGATAAATGAATATTAAGTAATAGCTGATTAATATACATATATACCGATACATGTGTTTCCAAAAACAAGTGGCTAAACCAGAACTTTGCCCAATTTAAGTCTAAATTTAAGACCTATTTAATCAAATCAAGACTAGAAAATCAGTGACTTTTTGTACTACTAAAAACACTCTGTGCTTTAGACTCACCTAAATTAAAAAATAAAAAAGATCATTACAACTGAATCTTGTATCAGATTATCCTAAGATGATCCATTTATTTTAACCTAAGAGCCAGTTCACACTACTCCAACTTAGTGTAATTTAAAAAGAAGTTATTCAAAGAGATTTATACCGTCTCGAGATATAATGAAATTAAATCAAAATGATTGGAGTTTGATCATCTCTAAACTTACAAAAAAATGGAACTGCATTCCTTAATCCCTTCTTTACCTGCATTAGCAAGTCCTTCATTTTGGTCCCCTGCTGGAGGAGCTGGCGGCTCTCCTCTTTCAGGAGTTTAAGCACAAACTCTGATGCAGCCTTATTCTTCTGGGTGAGGAGAGAGGCCCATATAGCTCTGTACAGCACAGTGTTATCTTTGTAGGGTTTTTCACTGGGGTTATCTATCACCCCCACGCGCACTCCAGGACTGGTCTTCTGCTTGCACACACACACACACAAACACAACCTCACTATAATTCACAGCAATGTCACACATGCTCATATATTCAGAGACCACAGATTTACAATGAAGAGCACTGGAAACACAGTAACAGCAAAGGTCTCACCTTTTCAACCTGATCTACCAATAATGATTTTTAAATGACAAGAATTTTCTCTACTACACCTTATTCATCTGCAGAATATCACCAGTAAATATTTTAGTTAAGAAGAATCTGCCTTGACAATTTTTTAGTGCACTGAGCAGACAATGAATTGCAGTTGTTGTCATATAGACCTGTCTTGATAATCCATCTCAACATTCTTCAGCTCTTCCACTTGTATTTTTTTCAGTGAACATGCTTTGTTATTTTATGCACAGCAAGTTAAGAGTACCTGTCAGGGTCCCTTGCCCTCCAGGCCAAGATCTGCCTTCTTTCTCTCTTTCCCTTTTCTGGGTAAGGGTTGGGTCCTAACAATCATGTGCTCTAGTTCCAGGTGTGGGTGTGACTGGGCAGAGCGGAGACTGCTCACCTGTTTCTCATTACTCGTTATCACAGCATTTAAACCCTACAGTCCCCTCCATACTATGTGAGAACGTAGCTACTAGTAATGTAGTAAGTCAGGCCAAGTCTTGTAACTGTCTTGTCTAGTGAATCTCCTGAACTCTGTCTCTGTTCTGCTCAAGACCATCTGCTTCACCCTGGACTCACCACGTATCCTGCCTGACCCACTCTCACGCCTTATGGATAAGTCTGTCATCTAGGACTCTTTGGAATCCAGCACAAGGACCTACTTTACCTCCCCAATCACAGACTCAAACTCAGTTTAACTTGCTTATTATTAAAACTTGTAAACTAAACATAACTGTTCTATCTGCTTCTGGGTCTGCATCACAATCCTGACAATACCACATTTGTCTATTATGCTTCCCAAAATGTCCTGTGTATGATCTAAAAGATGAGATAAAATAAAAAAGAGAACCAAACAGTATTGACTGGACTCACCACATGTTTCAAAGCACTGAGTAATAGTTTTCTTCCTGTAACTTTGTCAAAGTCTCCAGCTATCCACAGGGTTACAGGAGTCATCCCATCCTTATCTACGGTAAAAGAGCAAAACCTCTATAGTACACTAAACAGAAACAGTTAATTTGTCATGTTACTATAAATTCAAACAGGAGAGACCATATTTACTGTAAAGCAAGATATACTCAGTGGGTACTTTAAATACTTCAGTTTTCTAATAGAAAGCCCCTTGTTATCCCCCACAGCAGTCTGATATTTTGGTTTCGGGTTTCCTGTTCTTAGCTGACATGAGGGGAACCCCGTTTGTTCTTTTGCTGTAGCTTATTTACAGTCCAACAGTAAGGTGTAGCAGCTTCATCCCTGTCTGACTCTTCTTCTTCACAAGTTGTTTTGCCCACAAAACTGTCAGTTGAGTTTTTTTGTTTCCACCACTCTAGGTTTATTTAGGACTATTCTGCATTAAATCCCAAGAGAGCAGCAGTATTTTAAGATAATCAGACCATCATGTTTGGTACCAACAGTCATTTCACAGTCAAAGGCACTTAAGATCCAGTTTGCTTCCCATTCTTATGTTTGGTTTACATAACTTTTCGCCATATCTGTTCATTTGTTTTGAGATGTTGCATTAATTAGATGATATATGGGTGTAGTTAATTTGTTAGCCACCAAAAGTATATTCACAACACCAACAGAACGCATATTTATTTAAGAAGAATTCCAATGCTCAAAGTCCACCTAAATGTTTAGACAATTTTTAAAGAGTGCAAGCA
The DNA here is from genome assembly GCA_015106775.1 of Etroplus canarensis. Taxonomy (NCBI): domain Eukaryota; kingdom Metazoa; phylum Chordata; class Actinopteri; order Cichliformes; family Cichlidae; genus Etroplus; species Etroplus canarensis. Next base: position 6,692 of record VUQH01067819.1, read on the forward strand.
GACTTTTAAAGGGTCTTACTCTGGTTATACAAATGACAGTGAAAAGGAAATGAAATATAGTTATTACAGAAAGTGTTCAGTTTGTGTGTCAGAGGTGAGAAAGACTAAGACATCTGGCCAAAGAGTGTCACATATTATAGGAGAACCTTGCTACCTGTCGTGGTAATATTCCCCCAGTCAGCCAGTCCTTCAGAAAAGCAGGCAGGTGGCCTGTCAGCTAGTCCACAGAGAGAGAATGGCAGAATGGCAGCCTCCTCAGAAATACTGCAGCTACACTCTGGGCCCGAGCAATGAAATGCAGCTCTGATGACCATTTAGACTGTTGGCTAAAAGCCAGCTAGAAGACCCACCGATGGTCCGGCTGGAAGCACAGCCTGCCTGCTTTAATAAAGGCCAATTTCACATTTTCATAGATCAGCAAAGCAGTGTAGGATTAAATTTGTTTAAAGAATGAGGAGGATAGCCTTGTGTTCCCACATGTGAGATGGTGTGCATTCATCTGAAATAGTGTTTATTGGGAAAGTAAAGTTTAAAAAAAAAATTGAATACTTACCAGTATTTGTGAAGTACTTTATTCTCTTAGCCATCACTGCTGTTTTGTCTCTGGAGTCCAAATATGAAAACATGGTTGTGTCTTCCCAGTCATCTACAACTGCAAAACAAGAAAGTCTAACATGAGAGGAATCTAAATAGTGGCATCAATATTCGATAATGTCAGATGAGTAGTGCAGGTAACCTGGGGTGGCGGTGAAGTCAAGGTACTTTCGGTCAGTGCTTAAAATAAGCGGGTTCATCCTGGGAACCACGTTGGCCTGTTCCATTAGATAGTCCACCACATCTGAGCCTTCAGTTAACTGACCCTGTAAGGTGAAGGACATATACCATGTTAGTTACATAACCAACAGTATAAACCAGTGCAGTTCCCCAGTGTTTGGTTCCTTTAGTTCACTCATATCTGGAATTTTCCTGACTCAAAATGGGCTTTTGGGAGATGAATTGCTATTGGTCCACATATATTAAAGGTAATAAGTCTGTGTTATTTTATTTAACAGAATCTTCAAAGTTCCCTGTAATCTCCACTCATTTGAAAAATAAAACTGTATTTTTTGATTAAATAATATAAGCTACATTTAAAGAAAACTGGTAAAAAAGATTTTTGTCACAGTGCTGTTAATTTGCTTTTAGTATAAGGCTAAAACCTTTTTGTTGATACCAAATGTCTTTCTATGCAGGAAAAATTCTGCACATATATCAAATTAAAAATTTCACTTTATATTATAGAAAAGAAGCTTCATAGACTGAAAATGAAGGGTGAGCCTCTTTTCACATAGAAGTGTCATACCATAAAGACAGCTCTCTGGAAGGCAGTAGTGGTGTCCATTATGCGCTGGAGAATGACTGTTTCCAGTTCCTCTGGATCCATCTCATCAGGGCTCAAAGGGACTCCATTAAATAAAGCCAGCGGCAGGGCACCTAAGCCACTCATTTTGTAGAAAAGTGCACCATCCTGGAGCAAACAAAATCTAAACTCAAACCTGTTGCTCTTTGTTAATAATCCATTAAGAAATTAATTTCACTCACAATTAACAAAAACCAATATTTTTTTCATTCTACCTTTCTTTTATCATCATACTCTGACTCAACTCCTAGGATCCTTTCAGAATCTGCTTTTGGGAATTTCTTCTTCAGGAAAGCAGAGACTGCTTCAGCCGAGAGCATCTCCCCTACATCTACTTTGCTGTACAGCTGCGAGAGAGTGGCAACACAGTTTAGACCTGACCGTCGCTGTCAATACTTTGCAGCTCAATTTAAAAAAGCTGATAGCTGTGGAAAAACACCACTGAGTCATCTAGCCCAACAATGTCTCTGTAGAATAACACAAATAAAAAATTATGCAACTGACTTCCCATACACAAAGAGATAGGGCAAGATATGGCTGGCAAGAAACACTTGCTAAAACAACAGAGATTTATATATAAGAAATACTTACAGAGACCACAGACATCAGAGCCTGGGGTAAATCGTACTCGTCTGAAATGTAATTCAGCAGTCGGTAAAATCCAACCCCTGCATCTGAGAAGCCATCAATCTCATCTTTGGTGTTGACAACAAACACAAACCCAATTCTATAGAAATGGGACAAAGCAAGTATTCAATTTGCAGGTGAAATGAGAATCACTACCTGGTAAAGATTATGAATGCCACGAGCAGACCATGTAAACAGCTGTGGAGGTGTGAAAAATTGCAGCACCAACCTCAGGGGGATTTTATGCTTGTAGAAAAGCTCTGCTAGCTTGATGAGCTCCACAGTTTCCTCCTGCAGTGGATCTAAGAACAACACCTAACAGCAGAGGAATCATTATCAACCCCTGGTCATAAAGCCTTTCCAAAAATGTTTTTCCAACCTGATTTCTAAATAAAGTGAACTTTAACAAAACAATACACTAACAAATTTAATCCAAACAATTTACAGAAGTTAAAGTGATGTTATGTTGCTTTTTTATTTCAGAGGAGTGTCAGAAGTATCTAATAAAAGGTACTTTAATTTAACAAATAATAAAGACCTGTCTCAATTCCACTTCCTTCACTGTTACCACTTACTGGTTTTTTTTGCCTTTATTTGGATAGTGCTGTGTAAACACAGGAAATATGGGGCAGGGAACAGGGAAATGACAAGCTGACAGTGTATTCAACTGCTGAATTTACTGGGTTGTCCCTCGTTTGATATTTCGGTTGCTCTGATAAACTCACCAGGTTAAAGAAATTGCGTCGGATTTGCCGAATGACTCCAGGAAAGGTGGCCCTGAGGAGTTCCTGTACACCTGTTGGCCAGCTGCGGTACATGATGTCATTCTCGATGTCATTCATCCACTAAAATGTACGACACATAAAGAAAGCTAGTGGGAAAATATTCACTGGTTAATAAGAAGAAGAAAAAGAAGAAATAATATTTTGGTTATTCCAAAAGTTGGGACATTACAGTGTTAAAACAAACCAAACATAAAAGAAGTATTTCAAAGTATTCCGAAAGAAAACAAAAAAATAAGTGTCATTAGCAGAACAGCGATGCTGGAACAGGTAAAGATTAAGTATTTCAGTCATGGACAATTTAGTCTGGTTTACTAGAGTTTCGATACTCAAGCTACATTTGGTATTTGCAATTTAAAGAGATTTTATTTCCATCTTTGGGGTTTTATAGAGATGTGTATATCAAGGCATTTAATACTATTGGTAAATTAAAAGAACCTGGAAAACAATGCATAATTTAATCTTTAAATTATGCAATATCCCCCCCTAGGATTAACAAAGGATTTTGATTCTGAGTTCAACGCAAAAAAAATATTCATTCATAGTTGTTGGGTACCCTGTGCTATTGCTTCAACTTCTGGGTGTAACTGACTTTCCAACAGCAACTACACATATCTGACATTGATGACAGATTGTGGCGATAAGCAGAAGCATTACCTGTAATAATATCCTCCAAAACATTACGCATTGTTACCTTTAGTAACTACTAAAACTAAAATATCTTGTTAACTGTCCTCACAGTATCTGAAGCTAGACAAATTTTACTTTCAACTGTGTTTTATTGGAGTAGCCAACCAGTTCAGTGATGCTTCTGTAACTAAGAAAAGCTCATCTTGTGCCATGGGATATGTCCTTTTTCACAATTTAAAAAAAATGTGATTTGGATCTCCAAAATGTAATAAATTATTCCTTTGTCTGTCCTTCACCACTCCATAAATTTAATGAAATTCAGCTTGGTGGTTATTGTGCATTCTGGCTGAAAAACAAACAAACAGAAGAATTATACACATAAATAAACAAAGTAAACCCCGGTGAAGCCGGACAAAAATATGCTGGTTTTGGTGTGTAACTTTAACATGTATTATTGCACTAAGTTCCTCTAATCCAGTAGCTACTATACATAGTTTTTTTTAATAAACTATGATGCATAAAGATCTATTACTGCAGCGCAAACAGGATACAACAATGGTCTTACTGGTGTTATGGACAGTATTAAAAGGATTAGCTATTGGGAGTGAAAAGTAAAATGTTTAATAACATGATAACATAGATGCCATCATATGCCGTATACTTTTTCAGTGAATAATTTTTACATGTGAATAAACCATTAACACATTAGTTAAAACTCAATGTAAAATCTTTCTAATCAAAAAGCTAGCAGGCACAGCTTTTTTAATAAACAACCAGGTTCACACATGCATAATGATCCAGTAGTGCAGTCTTATCTCACAAGAAAAATTGCCTATTTCTCTGTAACTATCAATCCTCTTCACAGTCCAAATGTTTGCCTCACTGGTGGACTATCAGTATATCTTTTACACATACTCGCACCCTTTCTTTCTGTCACCCTCTTTAATATGAAAATACACTGTATACTCACAATGTCTTCTAAGGAAATGCAAGTTGAAATGACAAATATTTTGACTGAGGGTGGACAGGCTTATTATCGTCAAGTTTTTATACTACTTAAACTAATAACATGGCCATAGATATCTAATGAAAACTTGCTTTTTTAAAAATTTGATCACTTTTCTGGGGCAACTTTCCAATTAAAACATGAGTTTACTGGCTGGCTGAAGATTGTTGCAATGGCCTGATGACCAATCCACTAAATTCCTAACTTGGTGAGACAACACAAAGAACAAACACTCATGTCTATCTGGGCCAAGAAACTAGTGCTTTTGGACAGGACTCACCATTATAGCTGGATGTCTGATATCTAAGGCATAGCTGTCATCCACAGTGCTCACAGGTAACCTCAGCAGCTTGCCTTGATGTTCTCCCTTTATGCCTAGGTTATGAAGACCCTCTAAGACCCTGGCCTCTCCTCTGAGGATATCCAAAATGCTGTAAGTGCAAAATTACTGGTTAGTTTTTCAAATTTGCTGTAAGGGAGTATATATGCATTGCATCAATTGCTTTACCACTGTCACAGACTACAGAACTGAAAAAAATTGATTTTTTTAGTGTTTGTTTAAGGATTGTTATATGTCTGTGTTTGTTTGTTTTAATTTCTAGTACTTTTTAGGGTATTTTGTTGAGGCCCTGTTCATTTTGACTTACAACAACTGATATCGTAATTATCTTGCAATCTTTGTAACCTCTACATCATAAGTGGCCTCCACTCTGGAAAAAAAACATGAAATTTAGGTTTTAGCTACATCCAGTACAAATATACAGTGTGCGTTGCCCCAGTTAAATAAATATCAGATCACATTGTATAAAATTTGTTTTGCCACAATACGGGAAATTCTCAATGAATATCAATATTCAATACCATTTCCAATGACATGAGGAAAAATGTATTCTA
>VUQH01067820.1:0-12399 GCA_015106775.1 Etroplus canarensis
GTCAGAGAGGCAAGGCTGAGATGGTTTGGACATGTTCAGAGGAGGGATAGTGGATATATTGGACAAAGGATGTTGAAGATGGAGCTGCCAGGCAGGAGGAGAAGAGGAAGACCACAGAGAAGATTCATGGATGTAGTGAAGGAGGACATGCAGAGGGTTGGTGTGAGGGAAGAGGATGCAAGGGATAGGATGAGATGGAGGCAGATGATCCGCTGTGGCGACTCCTAACGGGAGCAGCCGAAAGAAGAAGAAGAAGGAGAAGAAGAAGAAGAAGAAGAAGCCATCATCAAAAGAGATTCTTCCTGACTGATTAATAATGGATTACCACTTTGTCGCAGCTGTTACAGTAAATATGGGACTAATTTAATTTATTCGATATACTACCAGAATAGCTCACGAATTTTACCCAGTGATAAAAAAACAGTTTGATGTTTTATTACTCTGAGTCTACACAATAAAAAGTAACTGAAATAGTTAAATTTAGTGCATTTAACAATACAAATTCCCGTTGAAAGGGAGGAACTAGAAAGTGGATCCATTCTGCTAATTTCCAGTTTAGTATTTTTGTTCTTGGACTTTAATAAGTTCATCCTCTGTCTGAAAAAATCTGTTTTAGCTCCTCTCCCTTTAAGCCAGTTTTCTTCTGATTGGCTATCTCTCACAAACAGAAAGTTTGAACAGGAGTTTGGTGGAGCTTCTCTGCTCACATCTAGAGCTCTATACTTGAGATGACCACACTGGGGACATGTGCTGTCACTCAAATCAAGCCAAGAGAGGAAAACACTGTGTGAAACCAAAAAGGGCAGTCTGAAACCAGAGCTTGTGGCTCACAGGGATTACTTGTACCTACACTGACCTCATGAAGTACTCTAATGAAATACGAATATCTCAAAATACAGAATGGTACTGCAGTTCTGCAAATGTACTTTTCCACCTCCTACATGACATTCAACATTTTGGTAGAAATTGGTTGTCTCTAAAATTGCGTCGTAATAGCCTGGATGACGATATTAAGGTCATATTTCAGACTGTGGGCCAATCATTTCAGAGCCACTGAATAAGGAAATCTTGATGTGTAAAATCTCGTCTCAGCTCTCATACAGTTTTAATTATTGCTGCATAGGCTCGTCTTCAAAATGAAGCATTGGTGCCTTCTCTTGTTAATTTTGTTTCTGCAGGGAAAATATCCTGGTTTTGGACATCTTCTTTGAAGCTCTGAATTATGAAACTATTGAACAGAAGAAAGCATATGAAGTGGCTGGACTCTTAGGTACAGCTTGATTTCTATTATATGTTGTACATGGCTCACCTTTTTTGTCTTTATGACACATTTGTTATGAACATCATTTATTTCAGGTGATATTGGTGGACAGATGGGGCTTTTTATTGGGGCAAGCATACTGACTATTCTGGAGATATTTGACTACCTTTATGAGGTAAGAAATTGTTTGAATGGGAAAATAATCCCACTGCAGTATTTAGAAGTGCATGTCAAATGTAATTTTATTAGGGGAGCTAAAAAAATGTGCAAATGCTCATTTATACACTGCTCTGTTTAAAAAAAAAAGTCACCACCTGGATTAAACTAAGCAAACAGGTACAAGCCTTCCATTTAATAATTACTGCAGTGATTAATGTGTTTCGGCTGGCAACAGGTTATTTAGCCCTAAGTGATTCAGTGAGTAGCTTCTCATTTCTTAAACAGTCATTTTGGAAGACATATCCCATGGTTGTGTAAAAGATGTTACTCTGTTTCAGAAGGGTCAAATTATTGGCCTGCATCAAGCTGAGAAAACAACTAAGGAGATTGCTGAAACTACTAAAGTTGGGTTAAGAGCTGTCCAGTGCATTATTATATCCCCTAAAACCAGAGATATGATGGAATCATATCTGGATTTGTTTGAGTTAGCAAGCACAGCAACTTTGTGTGCCCAAAAAATTAGGTCAGCTGACTACCTGAATATATTAAATGACACAGGGATTGGCCACCACAGACTCCAGACCTTAACCCATTGAGAATCTTTGAGATGTGCTGGAGAAGACGTCACACAACTGTCCAATCTTGGCAAAAAAAATGTAATGCAACCCTGGGTGGAAATAAATACTGTGTTATTGCTTAATCTTATTGAAATGATGCCACAAAGAATGTGTGCTATGATCAAAGCTAAAGGTGGTCCAATGAAATGTTAGTGCTCCTTTTTTTGGGCCAGATGTTGTACGTGAAGCTTCGGCTTGGGATGTATTTATATATGGCCACAAAGAGGTCAATAAAGATAATTAGAGGAAGCCAGCACATTTTGTTTTATTTATGGCTTTGGAGCAGCATTTGCACCTTGTGTTGGGGAATAAAACTTCCAGAAAAATATTCTAAATCTTAACATTAAGTGAAAACAAACCTTTACAAAACATACGTAATTAGAAACATTTCAAGTTTCATACAATTAATAAAGGATTCTGATTCTGATTAGGTACATTTTGTTTCTTTTCCTGCACCATCCTTACTGTGACTCTGTTTTTTTTATCCCCTCAGGTAATAAAGTACAAGCTGTGTCGCTGCTCTGATAAGAAGCACAAGCATAACAACAACAATGACCAGGGAACAGTCCTGAGCTTGGACGATGTCAAATGTCACGTCAGTAACTTTCACTAAGCTTTTGCAGTCGGGAGCAGAGGGCCACTGTGCTCTCTTGCTTCTGAGCAGCTTCATGGACTTTGTTCTTTGCAGCCTTTCCTTACTGCTGGAACAACGGAGGAAGTGTGTGAACTGTGCCTGACGAGGGTTTGTAAGCAACAAGCTGAATATGGTCATGTGGCTAAAGCAAGTGGCCGGCCACACAGATGAGAGAGCAGCAAGGAACAGTGATCAACATGTTGTGATGATTTGAAACTGTTAGAATAACTGCATGGTCATCTGTAAACACCTTTCCAAGACATAGTAACAGATACAGTAAAAGGTTACAAAGATTCATATGTGTTCAGTAAATTCGCATTAGAAATCCCAGCTTTGTGGTGGTATTTGTCATCTGTCAGTTTGACAGAGCTTTTATGTGAAATAATCATTAATTTGCAGGAATATTCATGTCTGCTCTGCGCACATTTTTTAGTTTTACCCCACCAACTTTCTGTTTTCTTTTCACGTCATCCATTGTCATCTTAAGACTGTCTTCCCTTGTTAAACTCAGTGCATTCTGCCAGCATACTGTACTACCTCTTCTCGCAGGCTGACAGCACCAAGAAGAATTTGTGGACCTAGAAAAAATGAAAAACACAAAGGTAATTTTCATGTAGAGCAGGCTGACAGTAAAGCAAGCTTAAAATATTCCTGAACAGCAGTCGCAGGGTGTTTTCACAGAAGACATTTTGATGTGTCACAGTGGGTACAAGCACAAGTTTAAGCATGGCTGAATGCCATTTAGTTTTTCAAATTATAGGCTCCTGCAGCTTGATGCATAAAACGGTGTGTAGATTCACAACAAACTGTTTGTGTGTGTGTGTGTGTGTGTGTGGGGTCATGTTGAATAAATCTCAATCACTGTGACACCATCGTGTCCTTCCTACCATCGCCAATTGCTGCTCACAGAGGATCATTTGATCATAGAGTTTCAATAAAGCACTGTGAGACCTCTTGTTGTGAACTGGCACTATATAAATGAAACTGAATTGAATTGGCATTTTACTCACATGCATGAGTTTCATTTTTACTCCCATCATCTATGAATGGATGATGCATCATTTGCATATCACATCCTTGTTTATACTAAAAGTTATTTGACATGGCAATAAAAAAAAGAATTTGCCTCACCAGAGAAGTGAAGAAAAAGAAGAGTGAGTTTGTTGACTTTAGTTCTGGAATTACAAATTGAAGAAAAAAAGAAACAGCGGAAATAAGAGCCGGACATTATGTACAACAGCTAATTATGGCATTACACAGAAAAGTGACTTTCAGCTTCTCCCTTTTCTTCAAGCGGTCACCATAGTAGATGAATCCACATATGTGATTTGGCACAGATTTTACACCAGATACAACCCTCCCATTTATCCAGGCTTGCACCAGCACTAGGAGTATGTTGGCTTCTGGCCACCGAGGCTGGGCTTGTGTCTTCTCCTGGTTGTGAGCCAGAGACCTTTCGCATGTGAGGCAAATGTGTAAACTGCTGCACTGTGGAGATGCTTATGATTAACACAGATATCTACAAATAAGCCCAATAAAATTTAGTATACTCTAAATTATTTGCAATGAAGTCTATAAATGGTAAATTGCTGGCATTAGTGTAGTTAAAGGTGTTTGTAAACCAAAAAGGGGACCTTTTAGGGTTTTCCTTATTTTCTGTCATATAAATATTAATGTAATGGTGGATGCTCATATAAAAAGAGCGTTTGCCTGTCCCCCTCTGCCATTTATACATAAATACTGTCATTATGTTTATTTATGTAATAATAACATCATAAGCTAGGTTATAGCTGTGGCTTTGGGTGGGTGATAATATTCCAAAAATCTGTTTTGCCAACATGATCGGAAAAACTTCCTGGTTTTACCAATGGAAAACTTGAAGGTGAATTTGCAATGTCTTTATCATGCTAACAGATTTCCGATGGTTCCTTTCTTTAATATGGTAGACCTACTGCCAACAGCATTGTGATAGCTTGAAATACTGACACAAATGTTGTATACCACTTACATCCTGTTACATGGTGATTTAACATGATCTTGGTCATGATCATAGAGGGAGTTGTGCTATTGATTGACTCCCAAAGTAGGAAGGTGTGGTTTGGGCCTTTTTGATCACAGTTATGCTAACATCAGTAATGTGATGAGTGATATGAAATGCTGATGTGTTCACATAACTTCATGCTTTTCATTTCCATGGTTACTACTGACCATGTAGTCATGATATTTCTGAACTCACTTTCACACACTTGGTGGTGAATGAGATTAATTTGTCCTGGTTATGACGGCTGGCAAGCCTCTTATGACTTCTTAATAGATTTTAAGTCTCATTAGTTTGTGTGATGCAGCCAACAGATAAAATTAAACTTCCTTTTTGTACTTCAAACAATTCAATAACCTTTGAATTGTAATGGATTTTGTACTGGATGAGCTACTACATCATTGACATTCTGGTTCTATTCTTGACTCTGTCTAATGTCATTAATATCCTTATATATTAGGAAATCCCTAATATGAACATCTTAGGCACATGGAAAATTGAGCACAGAAGTCCCACCCACCTGCTGCTCAAACTTCTATTTTCAACGAGCAGCCAATCAGAGGAAGTTGGCTTAAAGGGAGAGGAGCTAATAACAGCTTGTTGACAGTGGATAGACTGAGGAACTGCACAAAAGCCCAGTAAAAGCTACATAAGGATTAATTTAAACTGGTTAACATCAGCTGTAAATCGTGCAAAACTATTGTAGAATCCAAGAATAAAAACAAAGATTTGGAAATAGGTCCACTTTAATTTCTGTGTTTGGAATATGTTTACCACACATTCTTTTATTCTTTCTTTATGAATACCAGTTTATGTGTGGGGAAAGGCATATGTGTGATTTATTTATTTATTTTTTGGATTCATGTAGTTTAGGATTTGAAATTTCCCCATTGAGGGGACTATTAAAGGATGTCTTTCTTTCCTTCTTTTCTTTCTTTATACATCCAGCCCCTGCTTCTGTTCATACTGTAACACTGTGGCCCCATTATGTGATGATGGTAAATGTCATCAGTAACCTTCTGTTTTTCCTACCATGACAAATTTGAATGTCTACTGTGAAAAAGGCCTGCTATGGTAACTACTTAGAAGGGTTATTAACATTACCATTAAACATCAGTTGATTCCCAGCAAAATAATCGATGTAAACAATATTTCAAAGAAATATTTCTCAAGAAATTGCTTCAGATTTACTCACTGTATACTGTAATTTTTCATTGCAGAAATTAGAAGTCTGTTTGGGGCTAGTACAGCACAGAATCTAATAACCTTCGATAAGGGAATGTCATACATGTTTACATGCTTTTCATCACATTCTATGTTAACAAAGTAAGATCACATCAAAGAATAATATTTTGAATGTTTTTTTTTTCATCTTTTAGGGCTCTGACTTGCATGTAGCACTGTACAGCAGGCATCTTAAATGTACAGTTGATCTGCACATCTGACTGCAGTTTGAATCTTCATCTGTCCACGTGTCTGGGTGCATACTGTGAACTTGTATTTATTTATGGTTTTACTGTGTCAGGAGGAGATGAAGGAAAACTGGAAATTTCTGCACTAAGTGCTTAACAGTATGTGTGGTGTCAAGTAGACTGTAAACACCTGAGCTCTGTGGAGCATTTTTGAGAGTTTCCCTTTTTGATTGCGTATACCAAAATTAGGGATGCACCGCTGTATCAGCCAAACATCAGCATAGGCTGATATCAGCCATTTTGGCTTTTCACCCATGTGTAAATTAAAAAAAGGCATTTACCGACGTCAGTGGACAGTGTTTTCTGCTGTGTCACATCTGTTTTGCACTGGCTAAATGTTCAAAGATGTGTGATGATGATCTTAAAGACCTGAGTTGCTTTTTTCATAATGAAGATTTCTTTACCTGTAACAAAAATGGAGGAATAAATATCTGAAAAGGTGCATCCCTACCAAAAATATGACCATGTTTACCATTCTGTCGTAGATTATGTTTGACTCTGAGCTCTGTGTAATTCTCAGCAGGAAGTTGGATCTGATTAGTGTGTAGCTGTGTGGTGTTACTCTCAAGCACAATCATTCCATCAGCTGTAATTTAATGTAAATATTACTGTTGACTGTGGATAATAATCCTAATGTATTAGCATAGTCTGGCCTGTCTAATGTTGCACTTAATGGATTTATTTAATATAAACTTGCTGTGTCTCAGTTCATTTTTTTCTGTACATATGATTGTAAATTGTTTATTTATCATTTATCAAAGCCAGTAATTAAGTAGGAGGTTGTTTCTCTTTTGTTAGTATTGCTAGAGTCACAGCAGCCGCTCTCATCAGTACATGGGAGTTAAATAGCCAGATTGTTGCTGCATGAGGTGGCTAAGCTTACTGCTTTTGTTTCTGCCTCCGTTTTTAATTTTGCCTTTTCATTTGTGATATGAAAGGACAGCTGTTTTAGTGTGGTGATGTGAAGATGAATAATAGACTTGAATCAGTTGTTATATTAAAGATTAAATGCTAACGTTATGTCTCTTTTATTCATTTCAAAGTGTTATGTGTTACACTTACACTCATGGAATAGAGAGGTAACAGGTTTGAAGAATGGACTTCTGACTTTGCAGAAATGCATAAACAAAAATTCTTTGGAGGCAGGGGCATAGTGTGTGTATGTGTGAGGGGGGTGCTCCTCAATGGAACTTTGTATGTAATGTTAAGTAATATAATAATAATAAGCTCCCCTTTTCTCTTTATATGTACTAATGCTTTTATTTTGCAAAGGTGAACTGAAAACTCACTGTATTTTGTTAGCTTCTTTACCTCACCGTTGAATCTTGTTCTTCTGTGCAGCTTCTATACTGAGATGCAGCCATGTCTCCTAATGCGAGTTTATAAAGGAAGGTCTGTCCACTGTTTAACCCATTATAGGTTGCTGAATTTTCAAACAATGTTTAAATGGTTTTGGTTTGGTATTTATTTTTTAATTGGATTTTTGATTTCTCATGGGCACTCCAGTTGGTGTTGGACTCTGCTGGGACTGTCCTTTATTGTACACCCTTCAACAGGTGGTCTCAAGATCTTTGTTTTTTGTGGATGATGTGTTCATGGTTTCATTGGGTGATGACATCCAGCTTGCACTGGCGTGGTTTGCAGCTGAATGTGAAGTGGCTGCTGTGGCACCTCCAAATTCTAGGCCATGGTTCTCAGCTGCAAAAAGTGGTGTGCCCACTCCCCTTTGGAGGAGTTGCTGCCTCAAGTGGAGGAGTTTTAAGTGTCTCAGGGTCTTGCTCACGAATGGGGGAGAATGAAGTTGGAGATGGACAGACGGATTGGCTCAGCATCTGCAGTCACGCAGACACTGTCAGTCTGTTGTGGTACAGAGAGAGCAGAGTGTGGAGGTGTCTGGACTCAGCTTTAGAGATGAGTGGCTCAGAGTAGAGCTGCTGCTCCTTCACAGAAGCCAGCTGAAGTTGTTTTGGCATGTCCAGCTGGGAGGAGACCCTGGGGCAGACCCCGTACATGCTGGAGAGACTATCTCTTGTTGGCTTGGCAACTCCTGTGTCTACCCAGCTAAGCTGGAGGAGGTGGTTGGAGAGAGAGAGAGGTCTGGTTTCTTAGAGTTGATGGATGTACTGTTGGCCCCTCTGCAACTTCCTGGAAAAACCACAGTCCTAAGGATAAACATACTCAGCACATCAATCTGAAGTTCACTTTAGCATTTACATTTTCTCTTTTAAAGGCATGACAAAAACGCTCTTCTGGAATCGAAGCACACTGCAGCAACACAACTTTACATTTAGGACCAATAAACTACAGCCCCAGTTCCAAAAAGGTTGAAATTCTGCTGTACAATGTAATCATTTGAAAATCTCATAGACAAATATTTTATTCACAAAAGAACATAAAAAACAAATCAACTTAATTAGTTGCAACATGTTCCTTCAGCTGTTTCTTTTTAGTGCTGCTTACTTTTCCAGCCTTTAGTTGCCCTTGTCCCAACTTTTTTGAGACGTGTTGCTGCCGTCAAATAAAAGCTTTCATGAAATAGTAAAATGTCTCACTTTGAGCATTTGTTATGTGTTCTATGTTCTTTTAGTAGTAAAATGTTGGTTTATGAGATTTGCAAATTATTGTATCATATTTTTATTTATATTTTATGCAGTGTCCCAACCTTTTTGGAACTGCGGTTGTACACAGCTAGATAATTACCAGCATTTTCAGATTATTAGGAATGCTGAGCCTACTGATAGTAGGCTCAGCATTCCTGATAGGATGCATGACAGTCGCTTTATGCCAGTCTAGGGAAGAATCAGTCACTGTAACATTGTAAGATCAAGTCGCACTTGTGAATGTTTTTGGCAGTGCTTCATTTCTTTCATTAGAAAACCTAAAACGAAAAGTTATATTTCATAAAATGTTCATTTTCACAATTGTGTAAGCATATCACTCTAAATATGCTATGATGTGTATATTAGGTATAATAACTTTTAATAATCATAATAATAATAATAATGTGTTGCAGTTTTTCCCCTTGCAAACACACAAGACTCAAAAGCCTTGAGCATCTTCAGCCGTTCATGTCCTTGAAACATTAACATTTTATTACTATGACAAGCCTGTCAAGTGTGAGTATGCTTCAAACACTTCAGCACATTGGGGTAGAGACTGAAACTTTATTAGGGCCTTATTTAACTAATGAATTCACATTAGACCAAATTATATCAGTAACTTAAGTAAATGTAGGAGTAGTCAAATGGGATAATCCAGTGAACATAGCTCATTAATATAACTGAGTTTGTGGTGGAGTTAGTCATGAATAATTTTCAGCAAAGTAAGCTAGATCTTCTCACTTCATGCTCTCAGAAACCAGACTACTGAGTCTACTTCCTTCCTGTGTCGCCTCTTCAGTGTGCTGTCCAGCTCTTATGCAACAGGCTCCTCTTTTGTTTGAGCCCTTTGGCCCAAATAATTTCTCCCACAGTGATCTTTCTGTGGCCGCTCCAGTGACTTAATGTCCTGCTTATATTTTGAACAGTGAACACTTCACACAGCATTTATTCAACAGCAGCAAATCAGACCGTAAAATTACATCCATTACATATTCCATTAAAAGTTTTATACAACACTATGTTACTACTGCTGATGCAATAAAGTGTAGGCAGGACTTTCATGTTCTACAAATCCTGGAAAAGCTGGGACAGTTTTCATAATGCAATAAAAACAAAAATCATTGGTTTAATTCACATGAACCTCTGTTTAATTGACAAAAGTACAAACAAGAGATTTTCAGTAGTTTAACTGATCAACTTCATTTTGTTTTGTAAATTTACACAACTTTAGAATTCAATAGCTGTAATACACTCAACAAAAGTTGGGACATCGGCATGTTTCTATTCTGTTGCATCACCTTTATTTTTAATAATCATTTATGAACTGAGGATACTAACTGTTGCAGTTTGGCAATTGGAAATCATGCCCATCCTTGTTTGATGTAACACTTCCGCTGCTCAACAGTCTGTGGTCACTGTTGTCTGAGTCTCCTCTTCATGATGAACCATACATTTTCAGTAGGAGATAGATGGATTTGCAGCAGGCCAGTGAAGCACACGCACTCAGTGTCTATGAAGCCACACTGTTGTAGTCCTTGCAGAACCTGGTCTGGCACTGCCCTGCTGAAATAGGCATGGATGTCCCAGGAAAAGGCATTGCCTTGATGGCAGCATAGGTCTAAAATCCTAATATACACCTCAGAGTCAGCAATACCTGCAACTCAACCAAGCTGTGGGCACTGATGCACCCCCTTAACATCACTGGCTTTTGCACCTTTCACTGATAACAATCTGGATGGTCGTGTTCATCTTTGGCACAAAGAACTTGACGTCCATTTTATTTTATAAAAACAAGCAGAAATATAGACTCATCTGACCACAGCACATGGTTTCACTGTCCTTCAGTCCATCTGAGATGAGCTTGGCCTCACATAACTCGGTGGCATTTCTGCTTAGAGATGAGGTATGATTAATATAGTTTCAAGTTGCATTTCTGGATGTAGCGACTGGCTGTGTTAAGTGACAATGGAAAGTACTTCCAAGCCCAGGTGGCTTCACTTGTCACAGATGCATGAAGGGTTTTTTCAGCAGCATCACCTGAGGGCTGGAAGCTCACACACATACAAGATCACATGGTTTCTGATCTTACCCTTTGCACACTGAAATGTCTCAGGATTCTTCAAAATCTTATGCACTGAAGATGTTGAAAGACCTAAATTCTCCGCAGTCTTGGATTCAAAAATGTTCCTTTTGAACTGACTAATAATTCTCTTACAAATATGGACACAAAGGAGTGAGCCACAAACCATTCTTACAAGCTAAGTCTGGTCCTCTTATAGATGCTACATTTATACCAAATCATGATACCTCACCTGCTCCAAATGAGCCCGCATTATGTGGAGTCTTCCAAATCTGTGTTACTTGAATACTCTGTGCACTTTTCAATCTTATTTTAACTCTGTCCCAACTTTTGATTGTCTTGCAGCCATCATCAGCAGTTTGTCTATACTATACTACAGCATACTATACTATACTATACTACACTATTTACAATTAAGCTGGTCAGTAAAACTATTGAAAATCTTTTCTTTGTGCTTTGTCCGTTAAATAAAGGTTTATGTGTGTTAATGTATCACAGATTTTAATTTTATCGCACTTTAGAAAATATCCCAAATTTTCTGGAAATTAAGTTTGTAACATTCATTGGAGTGGAAAGTGTACTCATGAACCCTGTTGGTAAAACTCATACTGCTACTACTACAGAAAGAACAAAAAACAACTGTAATGACTGTTGACTGTTTGCCTTAAACAAATTTTTGGGCTGGTTATACTGTCATGGGCATAAAGGTATGTCAGCTTGTCTTGTCATTATAATTTATACACCACTGACATTCATTTAATGGAAAGGTTTAAAATATTACAGGCTACTTTTTTTTTTCATCTTCACCAAAATTGGCACAGATGATCTTGAGACCACGCCTAACAAAAGTTATCATATAGATTTTACTAAGGGCAACTGTGCCCTGCTAAGCTGCTTGGTCTGACTTATTCCAGCTTGCAACTATATTTACAGTAAAAGGTAGTTTCCATAAACTGCATTTAACAGATACAAACCCATTTGTTAGTAAAGTTCTGTTATGAAGCCTCTAGCTGAGTGTTTTGGATGTTATGAATGAGGAAACTGAGGGACACCATATGTTTGTATGGTAGGACTTGTCAATCACAAGTAAATCCTACCTTCAAGTGTTATGGTTTGCCATGGTGCGCAGGTGTGGACCCAAATGCAGAACTCTGAGGCAGACAGGTTAAACTCAAAAGGGGCTTTTATTTAGCCAAACTCCTAACAGTAAACAAACTCTGAACAGAATACTCTCCCACTGGCTGGAGCAAGCATCAGACCAGGGAGGATGACATGACATTATTGAAAGATGACTGACAGATGCAAGGAAGACACTGGGAGACTAACCAAATGATGTGACACTGAACACAGGAGAAACGAGACTAAAGACTAGGACTAATAACTGACTGGCAACAGGAGGAAAGGGAATACAGGTGAGAACAATCAAGGCAGGAAGTAAACCAGGACACAATGGACAGGGGAGACAGAACCCAGAGTAAAACAGGAAACCAGGCTGCACAGCAGGGAGATACTGAGGAACACTAACAAGGATAACACAG